>JAODLC010000040.1:737445-762175 GCA_026781145.1 Hippopotamyrus pictus | reverse complement strand
GGTAACACGAAGGCTGTCCTCCTTAGTATGGCTGGGCGTCATGGTAACACGAAGGCTGTCCTCCTTAGTATGGCTGGGCGTCATGGTAACACGAAGGCTGTCCTCCTTAGTATGGCTGGATGTTATGGCAACGCAACACTGTGGCACCTTACACATGGCTGGGTGTCACGGCAACATGGAGTCCTCCTTAGTATGGCTGGGCGTCATGGCAACGCAGCACCGTGCCATCTTATGTATGGCCGGGTGTCACGGAAAAACAGAGGATGAAGTTACAAAGACAAAGACCATGTCTTCTTAGAGCACAGGCGAGCTGTACAAGCTTGTAAGCCTGTGTAAACTTTCAAGTGTGTGTACAAGGTACATATACAAGCAGAGGTCAATGGAGTAGATGATTATGATGATGGAAAAATTAAAGTAACCCCCTCCCCATAAAATCATACACAAAGTAATGATTAACTCACCATATGGGTCTAAAATACACAGCAACTGTAGTGAAAAGTCAAGAATTGTCAATATTGAAATGTTTCTTTTACAGATTGGGGATATGCCCACTACACACAAATTTAATTGGTTCATAACCTACTGATCTGTAATTGAATAATTATCAGTTAGTACCAAAGTTCCTCATAGCTAAAACGTTGAAACACCTGGGTTAATTAAATTAGACAAAATTTGCATCTTTCCAAGTGCTGCATTAAAAACTATTAAAAACCAAGTTGTACCAAGAAATGGTCCCTGTTCAGGTCCTGTGCATGACCCAGTCACCCAGGGTCAGGGGTCGTTCGTTTGACTGTCTGCTTATGTCTCAGTCATGGTATCAAGCAGCTGACTGAGTTTCTTCCTGATTTTTAAAATATATTGACTGTGTTTCAGTCTCCCTCTCTATAGGCTGGCTGTCTCAGCCTTCTTCTCCATAGGCTGGCTGCGTCTCAGCCTCCCTCTCCATAGGCTGGCTGCGTTTCAGCCTCCCTCTCCATAGGCTGGCTGCGTTTCAGTCTCCCTCTCTATAGGCTGGCTGCGTTTCAGTCTCCCTCTCTATAGGCTGGCTGCGTTTCAGTCTCCCTCTCTATAGGCTGGCTGTGTTTCAGTATTCCTCTCTATAGATGGACAGCATTTCAGTCCTGGTATCTATAAATATTTAAGCTGGCTGAGTTTCAGTCCTGTTTTTTTTGTTTTTTATTGGCTGTATTAGCTATTGTTTGGTCTGTATAGGCTGGCTGTGTTTTAAACCTTCTCTCTATTGACTGGCCATGTTTTAATCCCTGTCTCTGGTGGCTGGCCATGTTTCAATCCCTGCCTCTATTGGCTGGCCGTGTTTCAATCCCTGCCTCTATTGGCTGGCCGTGTTTCAATCCCTGCCTCTATTGGCTGGCCGTGTTTCAATCCCTGCCTCTATTGGCTGGCCGTGTTTCAATCTCTGCCTCTATTGGCTGGCTGTGTTTAAACAGGCTTGCTCAAATCCAGACCAGTCAGACCCAAGGCTACACTAGCCAGGCGCTAGTTGCCATAGAGTTCCTAGGTAACTCCCCTTTAGTGTGCAGCACAAGAGAAATGTGTCGAGAACATAGAGAGGTGTTAATTACAGTCCTGTTCCAGACAGACAGTGTAATGACCAGAGAGAGTGAGTGTGCGTGTGTGTGTGTGTTTAGCAGAGACACAGAGTGAGCCTAAGAAGAACCCCTAACATGGTTGGTCCCTGCTCTCTGTGTCTCCTGGTTATTAAAAGCTAAATATAGAGAAGTGTCTTATGAAAATGAGTGTCAGCAGCTTAAGCCCGGAAGAGAATTCACCTTTCAGGTGGTAAGGAGGCTCTGGCTGGACTACGGCAGCTTCGACAACAAGTTAAAAAGTGCCAGAGGCCAATTTTGTGTTCTTACACCAATTTCACAAAACAATTAGAGATCAGTGGTAAAAAAAAAACTTCTTAGCACCAACGTGCTGAACACAGATACCCTCTTGTGCTTCCTGTAGAAACAGGAAAGGCTGCATGCGCAGGTGTGTGTGTGTGTGTGTGTGATAGAAAGGCCTGCACTGTGTGTGCCTCCTACCACGCCACATGGTGGCGCTATGCAAGGCTCCCCCCTGCAACGAACACGAGCACAGAATGCAGGAACCGCAACGGAAAATTGGGCGTGAGATGAGCAAAGACAGATTCTGGGTGGGATACATGTGAAGAAGAGGAAGGGGAATGTTGGCTGGAAGTACCACTGAACCCCAGGATGTGGAAGACAAGGTTCAGAGAAGAGCCTCCTGTGAGAAGACCAGATGTTCATCATGCACTCTTCTCAACATGAAGAGTGTAGTTTAAAAAATAAATCAATTCTACTGTTAAGATGCAAATAAAACTCCAGACATCATGCAAATCGTCTCCCCCAACTCTCCCTCCTACACAGAGGTAGACTCTCTCTGTCTCTGTCACTCCCTCACACACACACACACACACACACACACACACACTGCAGAGCAGCGACTCTGAGACATGGGCTTATTCTTTCGCCTGGTGCCTCCATTCCCACCCAGGGCAGGAAAGTCCAGTCAGTGTGGAAGCAGAATCGGATTCTGATATGGGGAAGCTCTGAGTGGAGGGGCCGGCAGAGAGCTTACGGAGTTCAGAGAGACCATGGCGCTGACGTTCTCAGGGAGCTGACGTTCTCCTCCCAGCCCTCCCACCACCGCAGCCCCCCTCACTGCGACTTGTCCTCCGAATCCGAGGGCTGGTGCTCCCGCGGAAGCGTCAGGCTCCGGTGCCGGTCCCACAGCTTGTGCAGTTCCGTGGCCTCAGTCTCGCTGCTGCTGGTACCGCTGTCCCGGAAACTGGCCAGTGGGGGGCGCACCTTCACCCCCTTCACAGTCACCGAGCCCTCGATGGCTTTCCGTAGCTGTGGACAGAGGTGAAGCAGGGGTGAAGCAGGGGTGAGCCGGGTGACGAGGAGGCCTGGCGGGCTGGTGGAGCAGCATGAGCACTGGCTAGCGGGGGCCGTCTGATGCAGTTTATTAATCCAGTTGCTGACGGCGACAGATTCGCCTCAGATCTGAGGAACAGTCACTGTGGGACTCTAAGGGAAGTTACAAATCGCTGTTCTGCAGAAGACCAGTCACGTAATCCTCAGAGATAAAGGCTCTCACATCGCCCTTCAGCCGTGAGCTTGTGTCAAGCCGTCCTCTCTAACAGAATGATGTCTAGTCCCACTCCAACCAAAACGCCACATCTTCCCAATATGGACCCGTGGGCCACTAATGTGGAGAAGATGGTGCTCTCCTGGCCTGCTGGCACCTACGCCAGCCTCGCCAGCCACCACCAGTCTCGCCAGCCACCACCAGCCTCCACCAGCCACCACCAGCCTCCACCAGCCACCACCAGCCTCGCCAGCCTCCACCAGCCACCGCCAGCCTCCGCCAGCCAGCACCAGCCTCGCCAGCCAGCACCAGCCTTCACCAGCCTCGCCAGCCTCCACCAGCCACCACCAGCCGCTTCACACACACACACTTTTCTCTTTCAGTTATAAATGTCATGGAAACCGACTATGTTACACTTAGCAATAACTGCCATTTTTCATCCGATTAAAAGGCAAATTGCCTCATTCTTTTCTGCCCTTTTGTGTTTAATGAGAGTATAGGGCTGCCATTTAAAAGCCTTTTGTCTCGGTGTCTGAACAGAATTGTGTGCTTCTGTGACAATGTGTGTGTGTTGCATAGTTTTCCTGTGTGTGCATGCGTATGAATTTCCCCTTTGGTTTCTAAAAGAAGGCCGTAGACAAAATCGCGTATCACCAGATGTCTTTGTTTGTGATGTCATAGGTATAATGTCATGGTGCAATGTCATAGTAAGGATGTCAAGGGTGTGATGTCATAGTAATGATGTAATGTGTGTGATGTCATATTCACCTCCTTCAGCGAGACCACCCCAATGAGCCGGCCGATGCTGGTGACGTAGGCGTGGTCCAGACCCAACAGTGAGAAGATGGTGTGGGTCTAGGGTAAGAGCAGAGCAGTCAGAAGTTAGGAAGAGTTCCAGCCTAACTGACAGAAGAGATGGGTTGAAAATGTTCCTCAAGAGATGAGGGAAAAGGCTGTTGTACCATTAGAGGGGATTCTTTGTAAGCACTTCGGTAAAAGCCTGCAGAGATAATGCCATTTACGTCATGGACCTTTGGACTAAGACAGGTACCTTATGGAGTGATGTGCGTTCCACCAGCTGAAAAGGGGCGGGGTCAATCTTGCAGTTGTTGAAGTTAACCCGCTCATCCAGCTGCTGCTCCTCCCATTCAGCGATCTGCAGGAAAGACAGTAGGATGCAATAGGTTCTCTTTGAGGGCGGTGGGAACAAGCTCTCTTCTCCAAGCTAAATGTTAAATGACAGCTTGCACATCACAGCTGTTTACATCCCTGCCTCTTCTAGGGCATCCTGTGCCAACAATCAAGACTGACAGGATTGAATCCTGCTCTTTCATATTGCCCACAGCGCCCCCAGTGGACGCCAGGGGTGATGCACACACTCGGCAGCTGTCAACCTCTATCAGCTGAGTATGTCTCATAAACTGTAACGAAATGTCCTGTAGACAAGAAAATCAATACGCCTCCCCGTCAAAGTGCTGTTACACATATATTTTGACCTTGGGGGAAACACGCCCAGAGATGTCAATCCTTTGTTGTAATTCACTGCAGCTAAGAGCTGCATGTTAAGACTTTCAAACCAAATGGGCTGCAGGCAGCCAGACCTAGCCCTCGCAGAGGCAACCCCAAGACGGGGATAGGCTACTCTGAAAGCAGAAGAGAGCAGAAGATGATTTCTCACCTCTCGGAGGGTCATATCGTCCTCCAAATCCAGGTCATCCTGAAAGAAGACCGGCAAAATGAGCGCACACACATTATTTTGGCAGATATCACACAGCTGACTGGACTCCATGCTGAGGCCATTTTCACACACAAAGAAACTGGCCCCACTCCCAGTTTGTCTGGAGGACTGGGCAGAATAACCAGGGGACACTGTGAGTGGTTACAAGAAGGGGTGAAGTCCAGCAAAGTGGACAGACAGAACCAATCGAACACTGATCCAAAGAGAGCCAGAGTGACACTCTGCGTTATTAACTGTCAGGATGCATCAGGGATGTTCTGACTCATCTGGGCTGCAGCTGGGGCTCTTCCCACAGATGTGCAGCGTGACGGAGAAACTCACTGTAGGACAGGCTACGCCCCTCTCGCAGCGTCCGCCGAGGGCCCGAGCTCCGGCCTGCAACGCTTTGTGGGTCACTGGGACACAGGTCCAATCCGTACGCACAGCACAGACACACACACGTATTTAGAAGCCACAATGAGCAAATGAGCGCGTGGTGAATAATAATGAATCTTCCCTCGGAAAAAAGGGGTCAAGATCTTCATTCACTTTTCGGCTGAGTGATGCAGGTGCAGCCTGTGGATGGTGGCTGAAGGGGAGAGCCAACGAGAGCCAAAGGACACAGGAAAAAGCAAGTCCAGTCAGAGGCGGACGTTTAACATGCTGAGAAGCAACATGCTTGTGTACATCACTTCCTGTCTGGACTCCAATAAATTCTATTCAACTTCCTGTCTTGTGTGCCTTTTGTCTCAGCCATTTCTGCAGATTTTTTGTTGTCCTTGATTCAAGGGGCAGGAAGACCTGGAACGTTGCAGGTTCAAAAGTCAGTAATGGAAAAAAAAATAGCCGGGTGTCCTCAGTGTAGGCAGAAGAAAGATGCTCCCCCCCCCAAAGAATATCACAGGAAAAGCACCCTCCCATTTCAGCCCAGCAGAGATGCTTATTATCCACACTGTTTCCTGTAATGGTTTTAAAACTTCATTCCCCAAAATGGTACGACTGATAATGTGTGGCACGCCAACACACAACACAGGGATGAGCCCAGGCTTCACGCGTGTGATATTTTTTATAAAATATTTACCTATCCATCCATTTATACACCCACTTGTCCTATGCAGGGTCCCAGCGGTCTGGAGCCTTAAGTATTTATTAAAACATTAATTCTAATATTTTGCCAATATAACTTGTATATGCGCCAATGAGCCGTTGTGAAAGAGATAGAGGGAGGGAGGACCTCCGACTTTGAAAACCAACGACAGATGAACAGTGGCACAATGAAAGCGATGGGGAGGAGATTGCACATGTTTCACGTCACTTTGGAAGCAAACCCTGAATGCTGACCTGACTGGACAGCCCATTCCAATGAGAATCTGACTGGTGGACATCAGTATCAGTGGGTGGGCCAAGCAACTGATTGATGGATCATTTGACTGATGAATGGGTATCGGTGGGTGAGCTGATCGTCTGATTGGAGGATCGTTTGATGGATGGGTGTTGGTGGGTGGACTCATCATCATACTGGTGCATCATCTGATTTATGGACAGGTATAGATGGGCAGGTCAATCGCCATAACTGATGGATTGTTTGATGGATGGGTATCGGTGGGCAGGCTGATCATCAGATTGGTGGATCATCTGATTTATGGACAGGTATAGGTGGACGGGCCAATCACCTGACCGATGGATCGTTTGATTGATGGATATTGACGGGCAGGCTGATCATCTCATTGGTGGATCATCGGATTTATGGACAGACAGAAGTGGGCAGGTCGGACGTCTGATTGGTGTATGCTCTGGTTCTGTATGTTCTTACCACAACGGAGATCCTGACTTGCTTGGGCTTCCTGTTCTCAGAAGCCACTGCCCCATCATTGCTCTTCGCAGCAAAAAAAAAAACAGACAAGCGCAGGAGATTCGGCATTAACACCACGTTCACACAACGCTCACGCCGCGCTGGGGTAACCCATCTTCGCCCAGCATCAGATGCGGCGCGTGGAGAGCATGCTGGAGACCAGATAAAACAGGTCACACCTTTGGCACTGAGGAACCCTGCTGTCGCTATTGCAGACAGTTGCAATAGCCTGCATAGCAGTGGTGAAAGAACCAGGAAGAGGACGAATATGTGTTTGCAGGTGCATTTCCTCAGCACAAATGTAGGGGGCGCCCTTAAGCCTCACCTCAGCGGTGTTGGCGTCAGGATGAGCACAGAACAGGCTTTTCAGGGCCATGCCGGTGTTCTCCTGGGGACCTGGGGGACAGAGGGACGTCTGGCTTGAGGACAGTAAACAGTGAGAGCGCCATCATGTGGACATGCACTCGTAAGACCTACTGGCTGGCGTCTCCACGTTGTTCCTCTCCACCACGGACGACCTCTTCAGAGCCGGTTTCAGGGGCTTCTGGGATACGGTGTGCGAGGGGCTGAAGGATGACTCTTCCGTGGAGATCTGAACGCACGTCATCACATGGACAAGAAAACATGTCTTCATGGCCACACTCAGCCCAATTTTAGACTATTTAAATATTAATCTACTGGGGACCATCAGAAGCACAATTAAAATAAAATTTAACTAACGAGAAACGGGAGGGGGAGGGAATTAGGACATGCAGACTGCTCCGGGCTGGACCACTATCAAAATCAATAAGAGCAGACTCAGATGTCTGAAAATGGAAGTATTTATGGCAAGACAATGCAGAGTTCACCTCAAAATGGGCCAAACAGACGCACACAGAAATCTGACAGCGCCCCCCTCAGGCTGGGCCAAGTCGAACCTCACCTGGAAGCGGACCTCTTGGTTGACCTTCTGTACGGGCTCCTCGACCGCCTGGCTCTTCTTGGCAGACAGTGAACGCTGGCGCAGGAACTCCAGCCTGCGCGGACGGCCCAGCTGCTGGGAGAGGAGGGCCTGCAGCTGGGAACGCTCGATGGAGCCCAGCAGGATCATGGAATCTGGGGGAAGGGGGTTAGGGATGAAGACGGAGCTGGAGAAGACCACGGAAAAGGGAGAGCGGAGGGGCAGGGCGACTCAGGGTCAGGCAAACCTGGGGGCGAAGCATGTCACAGAAGAGGGGGGGGTTCCAGGATGGTTTAAAAACTCCCTACACTTTCCTCACTTAATTCTTTATTAAAAAATATATCCCCCCCCCCCTCCTTTTCTCCACAGATGGAGACGCGAGGCAGATGACGTGGTTTTTGACGGCTCTTTGGGCTTAAGACGACGGGCAGGCAGCTGATCCTGTTACAGCCATTAGTGGCAGCTGGCGGCTGAGCCGGACGTTTCTTCACCAGCCTGGTTGACCGCAACCGGTTGCTATAGTGAGGCATTTCTAGATCCCACTCTGACTGAGGGGGGGGGGAGGGCAGCATCTCCCCCATCGTCCTCAAACTCACCTGCGGACTCCACCAACGCCAAGGTCTTCAGCTGTCCTGTCAGCAGGACCTCATGAAGGTCCCTGTAGCAGCAGTTAAGCGTGATATAGCGCACGTCACGCACCATGATGTCCTCTACGCGGATGTTGTACTTCCTGTGGGGGGGGGGGGGGGGGGCGGGAGAAGATTAGTGTCCCATATGATGACGACACACACTCACTCACACTCACACACACACACACACACAATCATCCAAGAAACTTGGGCTTCAAGGATGAGTGGTCATAAAATTAGCTGCAGAGGAACAGATGCAGGGCAGCATCTTCACAAGGACGGTGAAGCTGAATGCTGACTGGCCTTCTAAGCAGAGACAGCAGCTTCCAGCTGAAGCCTGGCCCCCCGACCCCCGCCTATACACCACGCCCCCCCCGGCAGGACCGTTGCCCCCAGCACATGCCGTGTCTTCACCACGTCTGCACCGAAATGCTCCACCTGACATTACATAAGCGTTCCTGCTCTGTGTGGCGCTCCGTTAAAAATACCACTCCGAACCAGATGGCTTTGTGAAAAGGGAAAAAAAGAACGGATGAAAAGGGAGCCAGAGGAGTGAGTCAAATGCGCCATGCGACCGAAAAGCGCTACGGGGCCCACGGTGCCGTTTGCACCCCTGACACACGGCCCCGAGGGGGGCCTGGGGCCACCGGCACAGCAGGCCGCTCATGTGTGACAGGGGGTGCGGGGGGAGCCCAGGAGAGACAGGGCAAAACAGCCAACGACATGGTAAGGTCCAAGAGAGAAGCAGGACACCCTCGCACACAGGCAGGTAGACAGGGAGGCAGACAGACAGACAGGCAGGAAGGATGGACAGACAGACACACAGGCAGACAGAGAGACCGGGAGACAGACAGGCAAACGGAGACAGGGAGGCAGACAGACAGACAGGAAGACAAACAGGGAAGGAGACAGAGAGGAAAACAGACAAGCAGGGAGGAAGGAAGGACAGACAGACAGGCAGACAGGAATACATGGAGACTGACAGAGAGGCAGGAAGACAGACAAGAAGACAAAGATGCAGATAGACAGGAAAGAAGACAGACATCTCAGGCATGCAAGTGATAAGCAGGACTGAAGACAAACAATAAGGCAGGAGCATCGCTTTACTCTGTCATGCCACAGGAAAAAAAAAGATAACAGCTCTTAAATATCCAGGAACAAGCGGCACTAAAAGATTCATGTGATATTAAAAATAAATTAGAGGAGATGAGAAAATCTGAACAGGTCTAAAGAATCACACTGTAACAGCCAGAGCAGTAAAGGCAGCTCTGCACCCCTTGGAATGATTTATTACTGCAAAGCAGAGCATTAAAGCGGGTCATTAATACACGCTGCAGGCTCGTGTTGCCCGAACCCGTTACTACACACACCTCCTGTGTACTGATGATCCGCAGAACCTGGCAACCACGTGCAGCAGATCAGCAGTTTACACTCAACCCCCTGGGAGAGGGGTGCCTGCAGAAAGCCGCAGGACATGCGGGGAAAGACGCGGCGAGACCAAGGGCCTATAGATCGCCACGGGGCGCGCCAGGAAAGTCATGGTGCTTACAGAAAGCCGCAGGGCATTCTGGGAAAGACGGGGGGCATAGTGAGAACCGCAGAGCACGCTGAGAAATTACCGGGCACCTAGAGAGCTGCAGGGCATGCTGGGGAAAACCAGGAGCCTATGGAGTGCCGCAGGGCATCTTGGGAAAGACCGGGCACCTACGGAAAGCCATTGGGCATACGAGGAAGCTGAAAAACTCCCTTCTAATTCACACTGCCATTAAGAGGGGAAGTGGAGTGAAGCAGGATTCCAGGGCCAGCTTCAGCGTTCAGACAGCATAAGAAAAGATGGGCTAAGATGCAGGAAGCTGGCGGAGGATAAACGAGACGGCAGGAAAGTAGGTGACCTGCGACAGGTGACCGACAGTGAAGGAGAAGATGATAAAAACCAGACTGACTGGCTGAAAAACGCTTTAGGGTAAATCTGACCACGTCACCCATCTGCTGTACGCACAGAGGGCCGCTGACGTGAAAATCGAGGCCACCGTCCTTGGAAAAAGGGGGTTGTGGGGGACTCGGAACAGAGGACACTATTTGGGAAGAGCGGAAAGGGAGAGGAGGATGAAAGTGAGAAGGATAACGAGCAAAGCGGGGAGGAAGGTTAAAGCCGACCAGACACCGTCGGTCTGCGGCAGAACAGGGACCCCGAAACCTCCACCTAAGCTACGGACACAGGCCTACAGACCCTCCATGGACCCACCTGTCTGTGTGACCCACTGCCCTGGGCATGTTCCAGGGTGGGGTGGCGATTAATGCGAGACCAGTGTGTAATAAAGACAGTGACACCCACCCCCCATATGCATCATGTACTGCCCCAACTGAAAGCTGATTGGCCGCCCCAGTGCCCCCCCCCCTTTTATTAGTCATTGGCTAATAAGGTCGGCCCCTCTGTAGGAATTATGGACTACGGGTAGAGGAGGGAGGGAGAGCGAGATGGCGGCAGAGGGACTGACTCGTGGTGTCCCCAGCCAAGCTCAGGTAGGTAGGGCAGCTTCTTGATGCGGATGATGGAGTCATAGAGCGACGGCTGCAGGCTCTGCGCCACGGCGTTGGCCAGGATCACGGCGATCATCACCGGCAGGATGTGCGAGATCTGGCCCGTGAGCTCGAACACGATGACCGCCGTGGACACCGTGTGTGTGACCGCGCCGGACAGCGCCGCTGCACCTGTGCCGGCAGCGAGACACGGTTAGGGACAAGGACGTCCCCCGGAGGCCGGCAGAAAGCAGAAAGGCGACGCCCCCTCAACTCACCCACTACCGCGTAACCGCCAGGCACGATGGGGTAGATGGTTCCGTCGGTGTGGATCCCGTCGGGGAACCAGGCGGCCATGCTCTCGCCGACCAGCCGGCCAAATGCCGCACCTACATACACACACGATGGTGAATCGGGGGTCACATGTTCAGGCCTCTAACTGACCAATCGGGGAAGACGATCTTACCGATGACAAAGACCGGCATGAAGGCTCCACAGGGTACAGGGATAGTGGTAGCGAGAGCAGACATCCAGAACTGAAGAGAGGGAGGACAGCATTGGTCACTCTGCACACCTCAGGCAAACAGAGAGCAGATGCAGAAACACACCAGCCCCCCCCCCCCCCTCACCCGGGGATTGAGATGTAAAGCCAGGAAGACCTTTTAATTACACCCCTCTCCCTAGTTAGCGGTAATTAACCACAGCGGCGGCTCTTGGCTAATTCTGAAAGGGGCAAGGCTCCCTCTGGGTGGGGCATGCCTTTGACCTTTAACCTTTCAGGGGCCAGTGAGCTCCTTAGCGCCGCCACAAAGAGGGACACGGGGACCACAGGGTCAGAGGCAGATGAGTGACATCATCCGCCAAGCCGACAACCAGTGATGTTCAGATAGAGAGTGAAGGGAGAGTCATTAACGGGGCTCTGCAGCAGGGTGAAGCGATGAGGTTACGGTGGGGGGGGGGACACGCTTCTGGATGGAGGGGTGAGGTTTAAAGGAAGGACGGGCTGCTTCTGGGTGGAGGAGAGATGAGGTTAGAGGACAGGGTGGTTTTGGACCTGGACTTGGGTCATGACGACTGACAGGAGGACTGTGACCACACAGGAGACCGAGGGACAAGACTGATAAGGTCCTTTCAAGATGTTCAGAAAAGTTCTATGTAAGAGACTGTTATTGAGCTTGCGGTACAGCAAGCAAGACTCAATGGTGAGATTGATAGTACAAGGACAACCATCACAATCCAGAAACAATCACAGCAGGCAGGTCCACATAAGAGATGGTATACCTTCATCACGATGAAGAGGACCAGGGTGACGAAGACATTGACCTGCGGGTGCTTCCATTCCTGCGAGTGGCCCATGTAGTCGAACTCCTGTGCGATGCCCTGCTTTGCCCAAGTGCGGTTGTCAAGCAGTGTCACTAGGGACTCCTTCTGGGTCAGCTGTGGGTGAGAGGTCAACTAGGTGATCGTTTGTGCATCAGAGTCATCGACCTACAGCATGACGGATCTCGTACCACTTCCGGGAAAACCAGGCCCAGAAGAGGACCTGCACTTCAACCAGTCCCGTGGAAACTTCACGTCGCACGGTGCACCATGCTGAGATGACAACAGTGCGTCTGTAACCCTCAGACAGCCGCTGATTCATGCCTGTTCTGCACCCTGCAAACCTTCCGCTCACCACCGCGCCCCACAGTTTTAAAGACAGGGGGGCGCTGTCGAGCACCACTCCTGTCATCACTGGCATTCACAGCACAGGTACTAGCTGAATGGGGTGGGGGCTCAAAAAGCTGCACCTGCAGGAGGGGGGAACAGACACGCACACAAAGGCGCAGACACACACACACACAGACACACACAGACACACACACACAGAGCGGAAACAAGGTACCGCCAAGCCGGCGTCTGTTCCTCACAAAAAGCCAACAGCTCAGGCGATCCAGCCCCCTCCCCCCCCCGGACCCCCACCTCAACTCCTCCTGCAGGCGCTTTATGCCTCATCGCTGGTGGCCCCGCAGAGCTGTGCTAAATATGGATCACGAGCCGGATGGAGAAAGGAGCTGGCCTGACAGACACCGTGTCCATGACAACCCCAAGAGCGGCCAGGTGACGGCCTCCGTCTGTGCCAGACGGTCCACGCTCCCCTGTCATTCTCAGGCCCCTCCCACGGCCTTAGGCCCTCCCCACATCTCACTCTCAGGCCCCTCCCACAGCCTTAGGCCCTCCCCACATCTCACTCTGTGCCATTTGAATATAATAATCAACTGCCATTTGTACGCGACACGCACAGACAGACACACAGACACAACCTACCTTCCCAGCCATAAACTGTCCAAACCCAGGAGGAAAGGTCAGAGTGGAGACAAGGAGAGTGACCAGGGCAGGGTACAGCAGTCGCCTGGGACAGGGACAGAGAGAGACACGTTACCACTGAGGCTGGTGAAAGGGGGGAAGGGAAAGGAGCCATTGCCACTATGGTGAGAAAGAGAGTGAGAGAGACATTAATATCAATGACAGTGTGTAGCCTTCATTAAGATAAGCATAACCACACCCATCCCACCCAGAGGCCACGCCCATATCACATCCTCACCACACCCATCCCACCCAGAGGCCACGCCCATATCACATCCTGATCACACCCATATCACATCCTGACCACACCCATCCCACAGAGAGGCCACGCCCATATCACATCCTGACCACACCCATCCCACCCAAAGGCCACGCCCATATCACATCCAGACCACACCGAGAGGCCACGCTCATATCACATCCTGACCACATCCATCCCATAGAGAGGCCACGCCCATATCACATCCTGATCACGCCCATATCACATCCTGATCACGCCCATATCACATCCTGACCACACCCATATCACATCCTGACCACACCCATCCCACAGAGAGGCCACGCCCACACTCACTTCTTCATCAGGAACTTGTTGATGGCTTTCTGCTTGCGGATGAACTGGACTATGAGCCGGTTGAAGTAGACAAACAGCGCACCTCCAAAGCCACTGGCAATCCTGGGGGGTGCCGGGGGGGGTGAACCCGTGAATATATTGCCACTAATGAGTGACATAACATCAACATGCGACAGACAGCAGCAGGTCTGCGGCGACCGTCGATCGCTTCATTGCAGCTAACCTCCTAATTAATTAATCCATTCAATCTGCAGCCCACACTGGTGGGGAATAGAGGCTATTTTGTTCACAGAGAATCAATGTAAAGCATTTCAAATATCAGCACATTGTGCCTATTCACACAGCTTAAAGAATTTTTACCTTGTAAATGTTACTAAGCCAGCGTAATATGGATGTCTCTCAGAACACCCTAAGCAAACACTCATTAATTAAGGCGTCGTAGAGGCACAGGGGCCCCCCCAGGTCCAAGTGAGGCCCGTGTTCTCCAGCACGTGGACACCGGCGCACCACAAGTAGGGCATCACATCTCCATCCATCTTCAGGATGATGTCATCGAGAGACCGTCTCTGCGACTGTGACCCCGATGTGCTGATGAACGTCAAACCCGGGAAACCCCCCCACCCCCCACCCTCCACACCTATCAAACTCGGCGAGATTAAAAGGTCAAATGAAATGCAGAGGGTTTTCTCTGAGCTGCCGGGTCCAGCCCACCTACCCACCCAGGGTGGCCACCTAAGCTAGGCTGGAGAGACACTAAGCCAGGACAACATTTGCAAACTATCGATTTAAAAAAAAAAAAACTTGAATTTCACTTGAGCACTGACTCCTTGCTGTGTGCTGATTGGTCAGTCTCCTATAATCATGCATATGTCACTAATGTTAATGTGAAACAGCTGGAAGAGTCTATCAATGAAAAAAAAACAGTAAAAGCACTAGAAGAGCTGAACTATTTAGTCAAGCACAGGAGCCTTTCAGTTTGAAAGTAGTTTTTAAAACCTGAAGTAGCTCACAGTATCCCTCCTGATTATTAATGGATTAAGTGGTCACTCTATACCCACCCTCAGTTCCAGCTTTAGCTAGGTCTTAGTCACCAGAGGCCCAAAGCCTGGTACCGGTACCATCAAACAGGACCCAGAAGCCGGTACCCATCACTCTGACCTACCCGATTACAGCAAAGGCAGGGAGCTCTTGGAGGTCAAACGGGAAGTCCAGCCGAAAGCGGGTTTTGAAGAGAGCAGTTATGGTCTCTGTTAAGAGAGACGGTGTGGGGGGGGGGGGTTGTTTACTATTGAGCGTATGCACGTGACATCACCGCAGGCGGAAATTATTGTGGTTTCGCCTGGTTGTGTTCTGGCAGGGAGGTGAAGTCAGCGCATACCCTCTATATATGACTAACATCGAGCAACTGTTAGCATAGCAAAGCAGTACTATAAGAACACAAAGGTATGGTACATACAGAAGAGGCCTCAGGTCACGCACAGGCACCAGAAAGTGACCGATCGCAACCGCCGCGTCGCCACAACGAGCGCGATGACGAGCTCACCCTCATCTCTGTTCCACACGGCGAGCACCCTGAAGATGAAGGCACTGAAGGTGGCAGCAAAGAACCCTCTCCAGTAGTTCCTCACAGCGAAGAAAGTGGACGTGACCTCGATGCTGAAGAGGACGCCTGGGGAAGGAGGGGCTCGGCTCAGGGGGGGGGGGCGGAGGCACGGCGGCAGGCAAGGCGGAGGCCATCCTACCCGCCCAGCCAGCGGGGGACTCACCTCCGATGGGCGCGGCGAAGCAGCACCCCACACCCACAGCGCAGGCCGCGGCCAGCATCTCGATGTTCCGAGACTCGTTCTGAAACGACCAAGACGAGCGATGAGGATCAGGATCTCAGGGAGCTTCCTGACTGCATCTGGTCATCAGACTTCCACACGTTCAAGAACTGCTCCAGGAATCCCTCTGCTAGCCTGAAGCCTCCCGATGACCCAGAATGTTCTTATGTTGCAATTCTGCTCCTTCAATAGTCTTACTAGGTTCTTCTTTGTTGGAGGTTGTTGCGTAAGCAGTATTGGAGCAGGACCTACACGTGTACCTGGGCTTGGACTGGAAGCTTGGCCTAACTACACTTTATGCCCAGTCGACTCCTCGACAGTCATATTTGCAATGAGCCGTTTGTCTCATTTGTATGTCACTTTGGGCAAAAGTGTCTGCTAAATAAAAATAAAAATAAATGTGATCGGCGTGTTTGGCCCCGCGGACGACTGTGGCGGGGGTAATGAAAACCTACACACACGGAGCCCTGCCACGGGATTCCCGATCAGGATTCCGGAACACTAGGATGTGATCTATAAATGGAATGTGAGCGGGATTCCCGATCAGGATTCCGGAACACTAGGATGTGATCTATAAATGGCATGTGAGCGGGATTCCCGATCAGGATTCCGGAACACTAGGATGTGATCTATAAATGGAATGTGAGCGGGATTCCCCAAACAGGAGGTACGGTGTGCGGAGGCAGGGATGGGGATGCTGGTCCTAGTCGAGCGCATGGGGTGGAATGTTCCGGACACAGCCTCACACATCTGCGAGCGGCAAAGCCCTCCACACCATTACCTTATTTCCTAAGACGGTCTGCTCCTTCGGGCAGCAAGTGAGGTAGAGAGAGACAGAGGAAGTAAAACAACCCGGATGGTAGGAGGATCTGTGCCTGAAATCCCCCCCATTGCAAAAAACATTTTGTCCATTTTGTCTTAATTCTCAAAGAAAACCTGGCTCACTGTACAGAGCACTACAAATCCCAAAGAAAACCTGGCTCACTGTACAGTGCACTACAAATCCCAAAGAAAACCTGGCTCACTGTACAGTGCACTACAAAACACCCAACATGCAAATCTTAATGATACTTTTGACTTATGCAAAGACTGAAGTTGATGCTTTCAATATTTTTGTAGTAATTTTATTATGATTGAAATTATTTTAATATATCACAGTTTCACAGATCCATTTTCACTTCATATAGTTTATTTCATTTTCTTTATAAATTCACTGTATTTTGGGGACGGTGTGTAGCTGGTCAAGTTACGTCTTCCTGGCTGTGATCAGAAGGTCATTTGTTCAAGGCCCAGCCTCAGCAGAATACAGACACATCTTTTTGGGTGCTTGAGCAAGGCCCTTAACCCCCCTCCAAAATGGAGCACCAGACTGTGAACTGTGTGTATGTGTGTGTGTGTGAGAGAGACAGAGAGAGCGAGACAGAGAGAAAGGAAAGCAAGATGGGATCTGCAAAAAGAAGCATTCTGATGCACTTGTGCAAACGGCAAATAAAGCATCAATTAATTATAGCACTGTACATTACGCAAATGTCAGCTGTCAAAGGTTGCTAGGATACAGCCAAAATGTAGCAATTCCAACGTAGCATTTCAAACCATCGTTGTGTCGCACAGACCAATTCCGTATATGGTGAACGACACAGATTTCCCTATACGGGGAATAGTGGAGGAGTACAGCTTCTGTTTTACAGGAAGCTTTGCAGATGGCCCAGGTAGGCCGCAGGCTCAGGATCTGGGGGGCTCAGGCGTGGGGGGCTCTGTGGAAGCACGGGGACCGCAGGAAGACTGAGGCACAGCACGGCTCATGAATATTCCTCACACGTAAGACACCCCCGAACACGCGGTACATGCTTTGTGGCTAACCTACAGATCCGTGCTTCTAGCCTCGAGCTCCGACAATGATAGATGAGTAGAAAACAAATCTTTAAAGCAGAGTCATACACACCCCCCAAGCCCCAACCAATACTTATGTTGGGCTGAAATAACAGGAAATGTATGAAAAGCCAGCAGGCAGTGTGCCGTGTGGCGAGTTGGGGGGGTGGGGGGGGCAGTACACCAGGGAGGGTCACTATCATGTCTGTGTAAGGTGCTTAGAGGCTGGAGTCATTATCTCAGGGCCTTAACGTCTGGGGAACGGAAATATGCAACAGAAGCCTGAATGCTTGACGCATGGATGATTATGTGAAGGCTGACAGTGGCAGACCCTCGATTAAACAGAGGCTCATTAAAACCTTCTTCATTCCTCTATAGCGCCTCCCAGAGGCTGTATTGTTAATCAGGTGAGTGTCAGCCTCTCTCCACCAGGTGTACAGATGTGGCGGTCAGCTGGACAGGAAGCCCATACCTCATAGATCCCACCGAAGAGGGACATGAACTTGCTGAGCAGGGCTGCACACAGACTGGCGATGTGGACAAACGGACCCTGGGGAGGGACAGATGGGGAGGGGGTGAGTTTAAACGGGGAGTTTCCTGACGCCTCACACCCCCAAAACGAGCTGGTGCGTTCAAAAGCTTGGAGAGCCGCAGGAAGCCTGGAGGTGGGCCGCGATGTGTGAGAGCAGGTGCAAGGGGTCCGGCCCGGGGTTAGAGCCCATGACCCATTAGAGGCACCCAGGACTGATACATGACCAGTCCACAGAACCGCAACCACTGACCAAGCAGCCGAGCCTTCCTCACACCCACGAACACGCCGCCCGGACCCCGGCGGGCAGACGGCGCCCCTCCTCAAACAGAACCGCTGAAAATGGCAGTCGCGAAAGGTCATGACCTCCCGGCCAGTTGGCACACTGCCCGTGGCTTTGGGGTCAAGGTTCTGCGGCGTACTCAGGTGTGAGAGCCGCAGAGGTACCGGGAGTGACCTGCTTTTTCTGGCACCGGCGCCGATCCGGCAGGGGACCAGTCACGTCCATCTGGAGGCAGGAGGAAAGGCTAATGGAGGTGCGTGTGTGTGTGTGTGTGTGTGTGTGTGTGTGTGTGTGTGTCTGTGTCTGCTCCTCTCCGCTCCAGGTTCCTTTTGTTCCACAGGTATTTTTAGATGTTATGAACCTCTCACCTCCCACCAGCATGGCCTACACACATTGCGTGCGCGCCCACACACACAGACACACACACACTTTGTATTAATATCTTTGTGGGGACTCTCCATTCATTTCTATGGGCAAAACCCTAATCCCAACAATGACCACCTTAACCCCCACACAGCCCAAACCTTAACCATAACTAATCAAACAAAATACAAGGTCCCCACAATGTAATATATATAACCTCTCTCTCTCTCTCTCTCTCTCACACACACACACACACACACACACACACACTCCCCTTCCTGTGGGCCGAGCCTTCGGACCCCCTCACCTCTTTCCCCAGGGGCATCCCGCTGCCCAGCGCACACGTCAGACCAATGACTTTGGCCACGAAGGTCTTGAAGGTGAGGTATTCTTTGAGGACCACACCCCGGAGGATGGTCTTCATCTCCGGGATCCCTGAACCTGATGAGGCCCAGAAGCAGAGCAGCCATTATGCCACATGGCCAGTCCATTAGCCCGTTAGCCCGCTAGCCCGTTAGCCCGCTAGCCCGTTAGCCCGCGTGCCCGTTAGCCCGCGTGCCCGTTAGCCCGCGCGCCCGTTAGCCCGCTAGCCCATTAGCCCGCTAGCCCATTAGCCCGCGCGTGACTCACCCACAGCCTGTGGCGCGAGGATCTGTGTGAACCCAGCGGAGAACGTGATGAGGACCACAGGGTAGGTGACCCACGCCAGGTACTGCAGGAGCACGTTGCTATCCAGCCCTCCATACATCCACTTCTGTGCTGCATGGGCGCAGAGACATTCTGGTTTACCAGTTAGCTCTGCACCAGCCAGTCAGATTCTCCAACTGGCGTGACACCCAGAGGTTTTCAGGGACACTCTCAGAAACTCTCTCACTGGCCCTTCACATCTTAACTCTGGCCTTTCTGCCCCCTCCCACCTCCGGCACAGACTGACTCATCAGTCACCCCCCAGCTGTATGTGTGAAACAGCCATTTAGAGACCTGTTTTTAGACTTTAAATCAGCAGCTGATGCTTCTCATGGATGTTCAGGCTCTTCAGAGCCTCAGATTTGGTTCCAAAACCGTAAAAACCCACTAACTGCCTCCCTCCCCCCCCCAACTCTACTTAAACATTGCGCAAGAAGCCCATTCGCTCTGCTAATGCCCCAGTCACATGACTCACCGCGGGGAATTAGACCCTCCATTCCCGGTACTGCCTGCACTGCTGGCTCGACACCCTCTCCATCTTACCCCCCCCCACCATGGGGAGCGAGCAGCAAACAGGCCGCAGCAGTAATTATGGGGGGGGGGAAATTGCTTCCACAGGAACATGTTATCATAACAGAGATGCAGACCGGAGCTTCAGGCTGGATCTCCTGAGAAGGAACCTTCCAGGACACCCCACCCCCAGGCAGCCCACAGCCTCCACCACATCCCTGCTATCCCCACCCATGACCTACAATGACCCCTGAGCAGGGGCATTTGCAGGGGCGGGGCCATGGACCTAGCTGAAAGATGATTGGTCCCCGGAGTGCCGTCTCCCCCGTCACTCACCAATTAAAAACTCACTTAAAAATATTGCATATTTATTGGTTTTATAACAATGATCATTACTTCATTCGTTTAAAAAAATACATGTCGCATTAGAAATAAAAAAACAGTAGTTTTAAGTAAAACATTAATTTCGAGTAGTAATAAATTGAAAACTAAATTGTAGTTCTAAAAGAGCTGTCCCGAGTTAAAAAGTTCATTGACATGCAGTCTCATTGGGTTCTTTTTAATTAGCAACCACCTTCAAATTAACCTAAACTGCCAAACATTTGTGTTTAGTGTCCCTTTGTGAGTCATGGACTGCCAATTAATAGAAAAATGGCAAAACAGAACTGAGTCTGTCAAAAAAATGATGACGCTTAATAAAAAGAAACTGTGCAGAAGATATGTGCGGATGTCTTACACGCCGCATGTTAGTGGACTTTTGTTATGAAACCAATAAATTTGCAGTATTTTTACAGGATTTAGCAAGAGTCCTAAGAATTTCTGTGACCACCGCATCATAGGCTTACAAGGATGGATAAGGTTGGCCCCTCAGAATGAATTATGGCCCCACTTGTGCTCCGCCTTTATAAAAAAAAAAATCCTAAAATCGCCCCCGCCCCCCCAGGGATCCCCCAGACCTCTTCTCTAGAAAAGAAATCATTTCCAGTAAAATGATGGTTCCACGGTTCATTAAACCTGCAACCTTCAGCGTGTCACATCATGGCAGAAGCAGAGGAGTTAGCCCGTTAGTCTCCATCAGCCTCGGCCTGAAGCCTCCTGACCCCAGGCTCACCTTGAAGGCACATGGCGATGGCGAAGTCCATGACCCAGCTGACCAGCGCCATCAGAAGGCCGAGCAGGATGAGGAAGATCCAGTCTTCGCCCACACGTGAGATGAGGAACTTCTGACAACGGACAGTGCAGACTGCGGGAGCCGACAGCAATGGAGGGAGACACCAGTGACATCGTTAGACAGTGAGTTGCCCTGATAGTGAACCGCGTTACCCATAATCCCACGGGCCAATCCCACAAGTCAGTGTGGGAGTGCATTACCTAAAATCCACTGGCTCGTCTGCTCCTTGAGGGTTTACATAACCCAGCAATCACCTGATCCCAGCACTCGGAATCATTAGTGTAATAAAACAAGGGGATGTGAGGCAGGAAAACGGCCAGCAGTGAGTCAGAGGGACCGGCGGGCAGGTGGTACAAACGCCATCCCCATGACAACGTCCACCAAAGCCCCTCCAGACTTCAGCTGGCACTGGCCTCTCATCACTTGGGGATTTAGCAATAACAAAATAAATAACAGGAACTGTAAAAATGCTGTTAGTCGGGCTTTATCTCAGTACGTCCACAAAGCTCTAATCGTGTAATCAAAGGATTTGGATTTCCACCAAAAGCTAAGTAGCTGAAGTCAGGAGATGACTGTATCATGCAGGCAGACGACATCACACCGGGCTTCTGCTAGTAAGGAGAGGCCCTCAGCCGCCTGCGGGAACTCCCCACCAAACCCCCCCTCCCCCCCGGATGGTAGACAGGTAACTAAAAAACCCTGTGCGTCCAGTCACATGCCACCACTAAACACACTGAGATACTTCACCTACTCTCCATGAGACACATATACAGATGAGAGCAAGCTTGGGGGGTCACAGCACAGGGTGAGCCAGTGTGCAGGGCCCCAGGAGCAACGGGGGGGTCCAGCAACCTTCCGCTCACGGGGTTCACACCAGCTGAGCCACACGCCACCCCCCCTCAACTGGTACCCGGGGTGTACCTGTGTGACGTGTACCTTACGACAGGCATCTGCACCACCCATCACTCCATGCTGTCTACACCCGCCGCCCCGCAGGACTATACCTCCATCTCACGGGTTTGTTTAATTGACGCGTGGATGGCGGCCATCTTCCCAGGAGCGAGCGTAGCCTAGGCGAGGAGCAGGAGAACGAGGAGGTGCAGGAGGGAGGGAGAGATGCAGAAAGTTGTGGGAGAGAGAGAGAGAGAGAGAGAGAGGGAGGGAGAGAGAGAGAGAGAGAGAGAGAGAGGGAGGGAGAGAGAGGCTCCCCCACACTGCGCAGTCCGGCGCTTTCCAAGTCGCTCACACGCCAGCAGCAGCATCAGGCCGGACGACCTCCAACCCCCCAGGTCCATGTGTCACACACAAGCAGAAAAATATGTCAACCAAAAAAATAAGGGGGGGAACCATGACCCTCTTCTGCAACACAGATTCCCAGTAAGTGTGCAGTAAGTGTTCGGTGAACAGGGGATTACCCAAGGTCCACTCACACACTTACACACTTAACACGGTTCTTATTTCTATAGCATCAACAATTCCTGAAATCGTATGGGACGATCCCTGGGCCGTGGGGGTATGGGACGATCCCTGGGCCGTGGGGCTATGGGACGATCCCTGGGCCGTGGGGCTATGGGACGATCCCTGGGCCGTGGGGGTACGGGCTCTGCAGTGCCCCTATTCCATCCAACTGAGATGATCTTGATCCAAATTTAAACAACATTCTGCCTGGTCCACTCTCTCTCTCTCTCTCTCTCTCTCTCTAG
The DNA here is from genome assembly GCA_026781145.1 of Hippopotamyrus pictus. Lineage (NCBI taxonomy): Eukaryota > Metazoa > Chordata > Actinopteri > Osteoglossiformes > Mormyridae > Hippopotamyrus > Hippopotamyrus pictus. Next base: position 739,542 of record JAODLC010000040.1, on the reverse strand, counting down.
CTGAAGTGCTGATGTTGTCTATCCCTAACAGAGGTTGCCTTGGATACAAAATGCATCTCATTGCAGGTTCTAACATGTGAGTGTAAGACTTGGATGCTGATCCAGTAATGGCGCCATTAAATATCTCACCCTAACCCCCCCACCGACCTAACCCTCCTCACTGCAGTATAAAGTCACAGTAGTACCCAGCAAACACACACTCACACACACACACACACACACACACACACACACGACTTCACAAAGACCACGGACTGACATCACCCACCAAACACACTGCTAACACTGCAATGGGGCATCTGTTGCTTGTGCACACTGCTGGAATGTAGGGGAGCTCTGCCCCCTGCTGTACTGAGCAGCTCACTGCAGCATAATCTGTCACCGACCACGCACTGCAGTCTGCTGGTCGGGGAGTACAGAGAGGACTGCGCCGGTGACACTCATCCCAGCCTCATGGACGACAGGAAACTAAAGCGGCTGACAGAGGCCCCACACAAAGAAATCTGACGGGGGGAAATTCTGCCTACTGAGTGTCACTATAACTGACATTTCCCCGGTAAGTGCTCTCCTGCACTGCAGAAATCACTGACTCACAAAGAGCTCTCCTTCCCTCCCTCCCTCGCTCGCTCCCTGCCTCCCTCCGTCAGCTATCTCCCACATAGCCCACAAACTCCCCAAACACCCAGCACACAAATCAAACTTCAGCGCGATGGTACCTCGTTCACGCTTATCACTCATCAGCAACTGTCTGCAGGTTACAGACACAACACAGACCTCATTTCTGCCCGGGAGGTCTGTGCCGAGAGCTGGGCGGCGGCCACCTGCTCCCCGCGTGTGGTCACTGAGAGGAGAGCGTGTGTCACCCAACACGAGGCTACAGCCACACAAATGGGATCTCTACACCTACCGAGTCGTCGATGGAAACATTCTGTCGCCATGGCAACAACCTTTGTGAACAAAAGCGGCAGCACCCCAGGCACTGTCTGGTACCTGTGACTCAGAGACCCCCCAGTGCCCAGTCCGCTGAGCCAACAGGCTGCTCACATTATTCTCCATCATTAACACCACACTGCCACAGACAGGCTAACCAGGCGCTCTCTGCTGGCTAACCAGCTACACCAGGCGCTCTCTGCTGGCTAACCAGCTACACCAGGCGCTCTCTGCTGGCTAACCAGCTACACCAGGCGCTCTTTGCAGTATAAGTAACTTCACTTTCACACACCTGACACAGTGGCACATCTACAGAATTGGTTCTTAGTCCAGCCTGACATTATGAAAACTAATTCTAAGCACTTGTTCAGTTCTATGATTTTAATGAACAGCCTGCAGAGAGAGACGTCAGTCGACGCTGCGCGAGCATCATGGCAGCTGGATGGATTGTGGGGTGTCGCCAAGCGGCAGTGGGGCTCCTCTTTCTGCGTGAAACGGGAACAGCCAACGGCAGACGCGCCGCCACCCAGCTACGCTGCATGGGCCTCAGGCCAGAGATGAGCGAGACACGATCCCAACGTGCAGCCGATCGGCCCCTCAGTACTTTCTAATCAAACACCTTCATCTTCCTCCCACCTTTAACAAATTAACTATTTACTTCCCAAAACCCACTCACTGCATGAAAACCCCACCCACTCCAATAAAGTTCCACCCACTTCTTCAAAGGCATACTCATCCATTACCTCAATACCTCTTTACCAGGTTTATTTTTTATGAAACAGGATTAATGATGAGGCATGTTAGAGGGTGAAAGGCCTTATAAGGCCTGCTGATCCTTCATTTGGACATAGATGGGGGCCATCCGCTGTAGGAACAAGGACGTGGGGTGTGTCTACGGTACGTGCACAGATGGTGGGGCATGTCTACTGTAAGTTAAGGTGTGAGAGCGCTAAGGAAAAGCAGAGGGACATGAAGCTAAAACAACGTTTTACATCAAGGTGAGCAGCCTTTCCTTTAATTCTTAAAGAGCCATGCTGCCTAAACAGGACAGCCCATGTGATGTTCCAGTAGCCAATCAGAGCGCAGCACGGACAGAAAAGCCGCTCGCCTAGCCAATGTGACGCTAGCATGGTGCACGCGGTTGGTCTTGCTGGTGGTGGTGGGGGG
>JAODLC010000040.1:709032-735501 GCA_026781145.1 Hippopotamyrus pictus | reverse complement strand
CAATTGCACTTCTTTTGAGGCAACGCCATAAAAAGCGGAATGACTCACAGCCGCGGCAGCCAAGAAAAGCTTCAAATTTAGCATCAAGTTAACTCCCACCCCCCCCAATAAGGGGCAGGCAGTGTGTCCAGCTCCGCCACCTCCTATCAGACTCACGGGCAGCACCACAGCTGCTTTGCCTTCATCTCGTCCTGATGCTGTGAGTCCTGCCGTCAGCCCGCAGAGTTCCGACAGTGGGCCCTGCATCTCCGTGGTCACATGCCGCCCCCCGCTAGCTGTGGCCAGCTCAGGAGGAGGACACGAATTCAGCAGATGCATCAGAGCCGTGACAGGGGGCTTAAGGAGCCACGCAGGAGAGAAGCAGAGGCAGGGAGAGAAGCAGGTCCGCAGAGTGTGGGCGGAAGAGGTGCAAGAAAAGAGACGGCCACTAGAGGGCACTCAATCCATACTGAAACGGCAATCAAAACCAAGGACGTGTACAGAAAGCTTTGAAATGAGCCCAGCCATATGTGGGATAAACCATAATAGGGAAGAACCGCTTAGAAATGGGCAGGTGAGCAGCAAGCCTGAGGGCGCAGACGCCAGACACTGGCTTTGCAGGATCCTTACGGATCTAACGGACCACTGAGCAGTCAGCCGGAAAACACAGGCCACACGTTTACTGTTCCCTTACCTCAGTTTACTGTTCCCATGTATTAATGTAATGGGTACTAACCTTTCTGCAAAACTATTGCACCCACTGTTAAATGTTCTCCCGTTCCTGGATTCATGTTCTGAAAACATTCAGAATGACTTTGAAATTTCTTCAGACCATCAAATATTAAAATAATCTTTTTTATTGTTCATTCCCTTGTTCATTCAGGTAAGCAGCAATTAACACTATTATTAGGTAAAAATGTTCAGATTCACAGATACATCCTCGAGTTGCATTTTTTTGAGTCACTCAATCACCAGTTAAATCAAAGGAAAACTGACAACTAATGGCACTAAGGCAGGAGCAGCAGCGCCCCCTACAGGATGGGAGGTAGAATATCATGCTCATTCTCTACAACACTGGTGGTCAGCTCTGCAGGTTGCAGCCTAACTTAGCTGCCAGACCAGAAAGAGGCCTTAATACCCAAGGGGGGGGGGGGGGCAGAGGGGATAAGAGAGACAGATGGGGGCCATAGGGGCGAGGAGGGAGGGAGGGGGACTGGTCACTGGGACGAGGAGGGAGGAAGAATGAAGATGTAAGGAAAGAGGCCACGGTGACAAGCAGACATGCCGGATTGCCAGGGTTCACTCGCCCCTCCCCCAGAGGGAAACCCCACCCACACTCACTTCTGCACTTAGCACAGTGGCCCTTGTCGTACTCCAGCAGCTCGATAGAACGGCTCCTCTCGCTGACGGAGCGCCGGAGGCCCCCTTCGTCCCGCAGGCGCGCTGCTTCCTCTTTGGCGTACACACCCAGCTCCTGCGTGTACCTGCCATACATCTGGCCGGGGGGAGAGAATGAGGTCAAAGGTCAGAGGGGTGCCTGCACAAGAAACGGACATCACCGCGGCCCTCCGCGCGTCTATTTGACTTGGTGTTCCGCATCGGGAAAAGAGTGAAAATATTTACAGTTCAGGGCAGGGGAGGGGTGCGGGGACACTGCTATTTTAACCAGCTCGTCCAATTAGAGCCTTCCAGTATGGGAGAGACTGGGGCATGCTGGGAGTCGGGAACCTGTTCTGCGTGGAAGACGAAAGCGCTCTCAGACAGAACAGCGAGCATTTCACAGGGCTGGAAGACGGATCCAACACACGTCTTCCACAGAAAAGCAGCCGCTAACTGGATCGAACTGCGTCACCAACGCTTTTGCCCAAATCATACGATAGTGTCACCAGGCTGTGAATCGTGGGAAATCCTAAGACTTGTGCTGCGTGTGGCACTTCAGGGGGGGAATCTGCAATTACGCACTGCTCCGAGGCCCACCACACACACACACACACACACACACAGGTAGGGCAGACCTGGGATTGATGTTGAGTGGGGGGGTGGGGGTGCTGGATACATAGCATTCCCCCATGGAGCTGAAATTACATCACAGGCCGAGGTGACAAAGCAGCTCGATCCTGCTTCCCTAATACAGACAATCCGATTTACAGCGGAATGAGCGTAAGCACAGCTGGGGCCCCCCACCCGATAGCCAAGGGGGACCCCCCGGACGGGGGGGGCGTTCCCCCACAGAAGCGAGAAGCGCCGGGAGGCAGAGGCCTTCAGGCCAGACATGTGATGGTTCACATGACGGTTCACACTGCACAGGAACAGCGGCGGTGGGAGGTGTTTGCGTACGCATTGTGTAAGAGCTGGATGTGTCTGCGTGTCAGTCTGAGTGTGTGTGTGTGTGTGTGTGTGTGTGTGTGTGTGAGAGAGAGAATGTGGAGGATGTGGGATGCAGGCAGGAATTCAGAGACACAAAGCGGGACTGTGTGTGAAGCAGGACCATGAATACACAGACACACACAAACACGTGCAGCGCATGCGCACACACACACGCACGCTGCTGGATGTGGTATCCCAGCACAGTCAACATTAACTCTCAGGCACTTTATACTGTATGCCATGGATTCCCAGGGGGGGGAGGATGAGGAGGAGGAGGAGGAGGAGGAGGGCACCTGGGCCCCTTTTGTCCCCTCTCTATCTCTACTCTACCCCCTCTCCTTACTCCTCTCCCCCCTTGTTCACACCTTCTTCCACTCCTCTCACCTGGCCTCTCCTCTAACACTGACTGGTCTATATTTCACTTCACCCCGCCCCACCCTAATCCCACACCCCAGGTCCCGCCCACGCGTTCTGCTGCATAGGCCCCGGCCACTGCCCAAGGCAGGCCTGGCATCATAACCACACAACCCCCAGAGAAGAGAGGTGCACATTTGCAGAGCAGCCCTGTGGCCAGGGGCAGCAAGTGAGGCTTAATTAAGAGCCCCCCCACCCCCGCACCCTCTCAGGTACACCTCATTACCCCAGGATTACATCACCATTGCTGTGGTTTGCCGTCATGGACCAGAAGGCCACGGAACTGCAGGCATGCGAGTATAGGCTGGCAAGAGGCCTTGAGCCTGTCCAGGGGAGGGGGGACACGGAGGAAAAGGAGGATGCAGAAGGGAATGAAGAGGAAAGGGACACAGACGGGGTAGAGGGATGTATGTTCTTTAAGCTCGCTTCAGAGGACAGAAACAGTCTGTGTCACCTCACAGACCCCACGAGAGAAGAGCAGCCCTGCCGATCCCAAATCAGCCCGCGGCAGGAAGCCGCTTACAGAATGATAGTGACCCCACAGGCCCCCCCCAACACCACACGGGAGCAGTGGGGCAGGGAGAGCTAGTCAGGGGTGAAGGCACCAGGACATAGAGATGCGGAGGGTTTCCCAGACGACACCATTGTTCCATGGGGATTCCCAAAGGTACCTTAGTGCTCCCTGCTACCACACACACACACACACACACACACACACACACACACACACACACACACACACATGAAACCTGGTCTGCTTCTCAGAATTAAATCACTCATAATTAATGATTCTCCCTCCCAAGGCTGATGTAAGAGACCAAAGTCCAGCAATGTCTTATACACGAATGATAAACAGGGCAGTAAGGGGGAGACACACACACACACACACACACGCACACACGCACACACACGCACACACACGCACACACACGTGGAGACAATGCCGGTTCAGTGCCAGTAAGTGAATCTGAGCTCAGGCAGTCCCACACAGCGATTCCTGCCCCCCGTCACCTACAGCCTCCTCCTGTGAAAGGGCCGTTATGTCACACTGTAAGGGGACGTGGGGCACACAAAGGCCTCTTGTGAGGGGGGATGATTCACAGTGTCCTGGGAATGCAGAGCAAGGGCGAAGGCAGCAGCCACGAGGTCGCGGGATCGCGTCCCAGGTAGTACGGCGGCAGTCCAGTGCAAGATCTCTGGATGTGAAGAGAGTGGGCGGGGCATAGTCACGGGGATAGATCCCGGGGCGTGCTGGGTGTGTGACCCGCTGGAAGGGGGCGGAGCCTGGTGTGTGGCAGCTCATCACTGTATGAAACCACAAAAGCAGAACCTAATACTTCCTCACCGCGATGAGAGCACCGTTGCAGTCACCCTTTTCATGGGCAGTGGGCTGATCATGTGATTGGTGATCAGCGGGTCAGCTGACCCCAGACTGGCATGCAGGTCCCATGTGACCACAGAAGCAACATTTCTCCTTAGCAGTCTCTTAGTCTTGAGTTCGATTCATACGATTAGCAGCGGCAGCAAATCCTCCACTAGCTCAGTCAGACCACGGCTCACAAGACCCCTGGAGCTGGGGCTGTTTGCACAGGTTAATGTTTCAGGCGGCCCCCAACGGGAAGCCGGGGGCCAGGGGTCGGGGGTCATGCCTTTCCGACCACAGGGGTCTGCAGCTGACTGAGCCTTTCATCATGCAGCCAATGGAATCAAGCCACCTTAGTTTGCACTCAACCGATTACGCAAGCGGCTAAGCTGACGGCACAGGTGCACAGCCACTGAGGGCCCTCTTAATGTCACATGGTACGTCACACGGTACAAAGGAGCCAATCAGAAACAGCCGCAGAGCAGAGGAACCACAGCGAGCAATACAGGTGCAAGCACCAAGGCAATAAGCCGGCACAGGGTAGACCAAACCGGGCTCAGTCACCAAACAAGCTGACAACAGAACCACCCTGAGGGTCAAGGGTGACCAGCTGCATTCTCGGGTAGTCACATGACCGTGACCTTACACCCCTCAGTGTGGGAACAGCAACAGGCAGGTTGCACAACTCAGAGGCCACAGAGTTCATCTTTGGAGATGCACTGTCCAACACCCAAACATGGCTTTAAGCCTCAACAAAACCAGGGCCCTTGAGAGTGGAGCCAAGAGCCAGTACAAAGTAACCCTCATCTAGGGGTAATGAGATCTCACAGCCCTTCTTAACAATACCCCAGGCTGTGGTGCTCAGGAAGTCAAGACAACGCCTTGTGGTTTACTCAGCTTCCTCTACACCTCCTGTAAGTCAGTTATAGCCACAGCACTTCTCTGTGGGTAGCGGTCAACTGCCCCTTCAGGAAACGTCTCAGCTGTGGTCCAGGAAGCCCACCTAACAAGTGACAGCTTATGAGGGTGGACTTTGGTAGGCCTCTGGGCGCTGCGGTTAAGGTTAGGGCTGGGGTTGCTGTCTATATTAGAAGATATGGAGTTACTTTGTCTTTCAAATGTGCCGAAAGCAGATCTTGAGCCACTTCATAAGAAACACAGATTCCTAGAAAAACCTTATATAGAGCCATTAATGACCAACAATTCAACCAACCCAAGAAAGACCAAAGGTTCATTTTTACGCATCTATTTGATGACTGTTAACTTCAGCCTCCACTGGGTGAGGGATTTAACCTCGAGTCTGCGGCAGCTAAAATCCTGATGTAGCCACGACGCTATTGAGCAAAGGCAAGTTTCCAGCAAGCGGCTAATCAACCGAATCAACCCCAATTTTCCTTGAATCCATACTTTTAGTCAGCGTACTAATTCTACAGAGAAAACTGAAAGCAAACACCACATGTATTAACAATGGACTTCTGAACTGGACTGAATTTGAAGGTTGGGGGGGGGTGTTGAGGCAGCCAAGAGCAGCACAGAGCCCCCATTCTTCCGGTAAGTTTATGGTCTAATGCCTGCGTCCGCAGAGTTGGTCACCACCCCTGCCTGTGTGTTAGGTCCAAATTCATACAATTAAAAGGTTAACCCTAGCCAAAGCGGGGGGGGGCAAAGAGCACTCGGGTGGAGGGCAAGTGTGGTGCAGGGGTCTTCATTTCCATGCTCAACAGGAAAGAGTCCAACTAGAACCCGGTGACCTTGGCACAGATGGAGATGCATCTCCAAGCCGGTGACTGGGCAGAGAACAGCTTCATCAGGTGAGGCAGCTTAACCTGCAGCTTGGAACGTCAATAAAGGTGTTCACTCTCCCACCTTCGGCTGCACCCCGAGTCTAGGAGCAGTCTACAGGGACCCACATCAATGTGAAGCGTTCCTGGGTAATGGCCCATTCTCTGTCATCATCATCATAATCATCATCATCATCATCATCAACAAAGACAGCAGGGGCGGCCCGACAGAGTTTTCCCACGAGCTGCCATTGGCTGCAGTGCCAGGCAGGGAGTACAGTACGGGACGCTGGGATACGGGCCACAAAGGGCTCACAGAGCAACCCAACACATTCACTGGTAACCAAGGGGGCACGAAGCCCCACACGGGTCCCATTCAGGGGGGTCCCGGTTGTTCTGAGGGGGTTCTGGAGCAACCCACTGATTTATGGGCCAGTTCTGGAGGGGGGCCAGCGCAGTGGTTTGGTAAGCACCCCCCAGCACCACACATCCTGAGGATGTCGCATCACCCAGACGCTGAAATCAGCAGCCTCCCTTGTCTCAAGGTTTCTGCAGGAGCACATGACTGACGTTTTACGCAAGGCTAAAGAAATCGACATTTACTCCTTCCCTCCAAAAGCCACAGACAAACTCAGCCAGAATTATGATTAGCTTTCAAAGCTCCCGTTGTCAGGGAAACTACTACAGACACTCCAGGTGGGATACTATCAAAGGAATCTATCCTTCACCACCGCCACTGCTGCCTGGGAATCTCCCAAGAGGGAAATGAGAGTGGGGGAGCCTTGAGTGTGAAACAGTCACATGATCAGGTCCAGTACCAAGTACAGAGTGGGACGAAACAGGAAGATTGAACCGTTCTTCAGTAACTCAATTACGATTAATGAATACTGACTGAGTTATCAGTCCAGCTGCAAGAGGGGAGTAGCCATCACATGCTATGGTCCGCACCCCCCATGCAAACACGCCCCCTGCTGTTTATCTGCAGAAACTCCCCATAGAGGGAAAATTTCAGGCCACTGTACGATCTTCCCAGTTGCACACAGAACGTCCTCACGCTGGCTCATATTGGTCTGAGTGTAGCTTCGAAGGACACAGAGAGGGGATTGTGACCCCCTCAGAGAGTACAGTGTCCCTACACCCCCTCCCCCCCACCCACACCCACCAGCCTTCTGTATCTGACACCGATTCTCAGAGAGACACAGCACCTCCCTCTGTGGACTGCAGCAGTTTGGTCGGTGTGCTACTCGGCCCAGTCCTCGGCCCAGTCCTCGGTCCAGTCCTCGGTCAGTGCACGGCTCTGCGCTATTCTAATTACCTCCCCAAACTATTTACTAAAGAGTCACAGCTCTGATCTGAATACCCCAACTATAAATGAGAACCAGAGAGCACTGGAGCTATAAAGGGATGCTCACCAGCAGGGGGCAAGCTTACACTCCACAGTACCTATACTACTGGTCAATGGACCTAGCCTAGCCTATCCCAGGGCAAAGGTCCTCAGTCGCCCAGCCCCCACCCCACCATTCTGGACACTCTGTGCCGTTACTCATTAGTCAGCACCTCACCTATTAAATCAGAAAGTCAAACTGATTGTGCAAGAGCTTCGGCGAGGCTTTTAAGCAGCTGAGATATGCTTGAGATGCTTGAGAACAGGCTAATGGACGCTCCTGCCCTGCATTATCTGCCATGAGCCAGTTCAGGCGTCCAGCAGCACTTATCAGATCTCTGACAGCTGCCCGCACAAAACAGCCGCTTTCGGACATGACCGGTATCCATATCAATGCTCAGGGACAACTGCGTGTTACTGATAAGTTTTAATTGACTAAGCACATGAATTTCCTTACACAAGAGGAACGCACGAACACACACACACACACACACACACATATATGCATACTATTCAAGGTGAATCAAACACTTTGAGATTCTCAGTTTCACATTTGGCGACCTGAATGTCGTTGGTATCCAACAGCCTTTGTCTCATCACAGACAGCCATGAAATCACCACCCTGCTTAAGAGTGAAATGTGACAGCAGGAACTATCTACTGTAGTCATTTTATGATAAACTGAGAAGTTCAAAGAATCTGGATGTACTGCAGCACATCCTAACATTTCAAAGGAGTCAATCATCCAGATATGATATTCCATCTCTGCTTTGATGGTCATCAAAGGGAAACCAGAGCTGACTCTAGTCGTCTCAATTCTTAAACTGTCACCATGAGACGCCCCCAAGGGCTTGCTCACACCCACATGTCCAGACACTTACAAAAACCTTGTGGGAGGGGCTTTTGTGAAACCGCGAGGTCTTCTTGTACCCACTTTCCAGAACAATGACACAAGATCATGTGGCCCTCCCACTGTCCCTTCACAGAGATGTCAAAACAAGCACTTATCCATAGTTGCAAAACAGCAAAGAACAGTAATGACGACACGTTAAACACCCTAAACACCTAGAAAAGTTGAAAACAAGACTCGCAGCAAGATCATCGTCAAAGCGGAAAGCCTTCGGCGGGTTTGACGGCACCCGGAAGCCTGTAGAAACATGACGGCCTGAGGACAGCGTGTTGAGTCAGAGCTGAACCTCAGAGGGTGTCAGGTAAGGGCACTGAACACAGAGCTCCGGGCACCTAACAAGCAGACTGGACCTGGCAGTGTCACAGTCCTGGCCTGAAAGAGCTTCTATACCAAGAAGATTAGGAACCTAAAACCTTTAGCCTGCGGCAAAGTTGACTTAGGGTGTGTAGATCCAGTCTCTAATTTCTTCAGGTGCTTCCAGTGTCCCCACAGATGATAAAGAGCAAGTCTGTGGTCTCTCTGAGGACATGGTGAGGCACGTGCTCATACTGCAGGCCTGAAGGGTCGCTAAATTAGCAGCACATGTTATGGGGCACGAGTGTCAACCTCTGCAGCAGGAAACACTCACAAGACCAGGAAGGAAGGAAACCTGACATGTTACTGCTGAACTTGGAGGTGACTCCTCTGTCCAATGAGGACCAAGTGGGCGGGTCATGGGTGTGATATGGGTGTGACACAGGTGTGGGCTCAGTGTACCTAGATAACAGAGCTCCGTCTCCCAGTATGGTAAACAGAGTGAAGCTAGGAATTTTGCTACTTCTGACATGATATAAATCCCAAACAGTCTCTTCTAAGGCCCTTCCGGAACATTCTGCTTCCATCAAGGGCTCGCTGTTGCTCAGCAGCAGAACCTGCATCCATGACGATGAAGAAGGATGAAATGAAGGGAGAGTGAAAGGCAGCCACACCGCCTCCAACCAAACTGTAACAGATGAATGATACGGCTGAAAGACTGGCAGAGATGATCATATGACTCCTGAGGTGTATGATTCAACAAGGTGATGGCAAGGTCTAACCACAACAGCCAATAAGCAGATGTAAACAGAGCCCTGAGCAGCACGGAAGCCTGACCCGAACAGACACAGGGAAGGTCCCTCCACCGGACTAGAACCTGGAGATACCGGTTACTTTGACCTAATTCAGCTTACTCTATTGCACAGCTGGCGCTGCATAAGAAAGCCAAGATGTGCAAGAGCTGGAAGTTCGTCTAAGACTACAAAGCATTCAAAGTTAGATTTGGACTCAAAAAGCCCTCTCACAAACATCAAGAAGGTATTCTCACAACTATAGCTATTATTAAGCAGGATCTTTATATTTTATATGACAGCTTCTGGAAAGGATGTAGACCTACACATCACGGATCCCATCGCTTAACACTGTATTTCTGCCTTTTTAATTTTTTGGGTAGCTATTATTTCCTAAAGGAGGTTTTTATTGTTTTTATCTATTCTTAACAAGGAGCAAAAGTAGCAAAGGGAGCTCAGTTTTTATTATTATTGAAACCGCATGTAGGGTTTTAACACTGTTAAAATATTTTTTTTGACATATATAGTCGTAAAAAAGTCACCCCACGTAGAAAGTCATCATTTTTGTCTCTAAGAAGATCCGAATAAAGAAGGGAAAACTTGTTGCGCCTCAGGAGTCAATATCTCCACATTTATATCTGTACAAAAATGAAGTTCCTATTCCGGAGAATAGCGGGGGAAAAGCGGCTCATTAAGGCGCAGGTAAAGAGCAACAGTGCCCTTCAGAAGGGAGAGTGGGGGCGGCCGCTCCGATCCCACGTCCCCGTGGCCAGAGCTAGAGTCTCCGTCTCGGCTCGGCTCGGCTCGGTTCGGTTCGGTCCGGGCGCTGTGAACCACGCCGCCTCGGGTGGTCCTGTCTGCTCAGCGCCATTGCGCTTTCCTCCTCCTGCGTCCAAAGTTTTAAATGGAGAATGAAAGTGCCGCACGTCGGACCTCACGCCCCGTTGCACGCAGTGCAGTGCAGAGAGCGATCGCCCGGACATACGCCGCCGATTCGGTTCCGAACGGAAGGGATCTAGGTGCCGACATACAGTCCCACACACTTCGGGCACCAGGACTCCCAGTCCCGGCACGCTGGGCGTCGGAGCCTCGGTGCACTTACCAAAGTCTGCTCGTACTGTAGAGCGCGCTGCTCCGCCCCGTCCCCAGCCATGGCTGCACTGAGCTCCCGCCCGGCACCGACGTGGTTCTGAACGCCTGGACAGTCCGGATCGGCGCTTCGAATGACAGCAGGACGCACACCTGACAAGCCAGACCAGAATAGCCGGTGCTATGCGATCAGGCTCCCGTGCGATACGGTTACCTGTCCTGGTCCTACATTTTATATCCTCACATTTTTTAATCGCTCCGTGCTGAGGCGGGACTTGGTGACTTGTGTGAGCGGCGTCCCCCCCCCACCCACCGGGAAAATGGTACAGTCCGCGCTTGAGCGCCTGTTGAGGAGCAGAGTTCAATCGGCTCGGCAGAGGGGTGGAGAAGTTTGCAACAAAAAAAATATAACTTGTTAAGTGTATATTTAGCTGGTTGTATATCATGTGGGCGTGCCTGCTAGCAGGGTTATGCAACAGTGCCTCGTAATTCGCAACTTTTTCTAAATGTTTTTACCGACATCAGTGAAAGTCAGTCACAGGCACTGAAACAGGTGAGCAGCAGCTGGGACCGGCAGGGTAACGTGCCTGCCGGTGCGCGGCGCTGTTGACGTCCCGCTTACAATGTGGCACATCCAACGCGAATCAAACCCGATGCCACCTCCCCCTGAAAAGCTCCACATTCCCCAGTTTTATTGTTTGTGCTACAGGTCACAAGTTACCTGTCCACCCTGCATTACACAATATTTTATTGTCAATGTACTTCCTGTACTTGTTCAACACTTTATTGTTGTCAATTTGCCAGGTGGTATATGCCATACCTACCTCATCCTCATATGACACTGCTTACGTATTATTAATTACAATGTATTTATTCTTATATTGCGTTGTCTTCTCCTGCCTTCCACTGATGTTTCACTTATCCCCTCAAGGACCCGTGCAACTGTGGCACAAGATAAACAAAAGTTGAAACTTGACACTTGTAACTTGAGTCAGTTCTCTTTTATTCTAGCAGAAATAACGAATATCTGCATATTGCGCTTAAAACCTCCGGAATGCTTGAGGCGGTGTTAATGAATTTCTTGATTGTGTTCGGAAATTTCGTTTCTCTGCAGATTTCGTGCCGCTCCTTTGGGGTGATTTCTGATCCCTTATTAAAAGATCAACAGAAGGAAACAGATCATCACGGACTGGAGTTTGATGCTGTGAACAGCTTAAGTGGGAACGACAAGCTTTGCAGGCTTTTATGTTTCTGGATAAAACCGGTTAATCTCGACGTGGATAAAGCTAAGGGGCTGTCTGAAAACTCCCCTCCTGAGTTTTGCTTTATAATTTGCTTTGCTTGTTTTAATCATGTTACAGTACCTTTCAGTGGGTTCAAATGACCATTGGTTTTGGCCCCAGTTATAATATAGTTTGAGCTGGTACAATGACTGAACAGGTACCGCTGTGGCCTCTGTCTCCTGGGTTGTGTGGATTATGCGTGTTTTGATGCCCAAACTGTCCCCTGCCTCATGCCCCATATGCTACCACTGACTCCAGGACCATTGTGTTGGGTCAATTATAGGACTTTATAAGGAAAGAGTCACAAGAGGAACTATAATTCACACTGAGGAGCCAACCATGTATTTAACCAATGATATGCTTTGACTCAGTGATTGACAGGGGAGTGTGCACCCCGGATGCCAATCAGCTTTTAGCTGGGGCCAGTGCCCCTCTCATTATGACTCTGTACTGGATGATTCGCAATTGAGAATGTTTGGATATAATACAGGGGACAGCCATGAAGAATTGATAATCTTCGATGTAAACATTCATAAAGAAGGTTATTTTTTAATGATCGTTGCTTTATGAAGCTCCAAGAGGCCCAGAATCTTATTTGAGTATGATTGTTTTGTTTTTTCCCTGTGATCATGGTTTCTTGTTAGGTAGGGTGGAAGTACTGTGTCAATCATGAGGCTGGGAGATCACAGAAAGGCAGCCGTTTACTGTGTCCAGTGACCACATTTTACTGCTTGTAGCAAAGCAGAGTGTCTGTCACCGAATCCCTGAAGGACAAGGGAGACAGGCATCTCGGGATCCCTGAAGGACAATGATGACATTGGCCACCATGGTCCAGCTAGTGAACATGTCTCCTGCAGCTCATTTCCACCCAGGAATTTTGGACTCCAATATCCCTGCCCAACTCCACTGGGTGTGGATGATCTCTTGCCTGCATGTTTGACTGTTGAGTATTTTTGTTTCGATGGTCAGTGAGGCGTGATGTTGCACAAATAGGTTGTGGTTCAAATCATTACTGAAGGTACTAGAATTCGACAACAAACAGACCCTCAAAGACACCTCACACACAAGGCCATCTCATTATCATTCTCCTATATAATTGGTTAATTTTCAAGTTCCCATTGTGCCAGCCTGCATTTGTACTGGTCTATCTGCCTAAAAGTCACGAACCTCGTACCTGAGCTTTGAACCGGACATTTTCTCGGGTTCTTGTTCTGGTTCACTGGCTGTCAAATCGTTCGTGTCCATGAATTCCTGCGACCCTTAAGAATCCTCCTCAGTGTTCAGTGATGCTTGGAATGGGCACATCCTTTTTGGCCATGGAAATCGACGCTGTGAGGAATGTCAAGATTAACCAAACCACCGGCCTATTAACAAAATGCCAGTGACGACTGCTTGGTAATTAAAATGCTAACGTGCGTAGCAGATTAAGTTCACATTACACCATCTTCCTACGAATGTTGTGTAAAATCTGTTTTCCTAACACACTCTCTGCTGCTGCCGCTGCTGCAGGTGTTTCAGTGTGAAGTGGGTGCAGAATTTAAAAACCGAACCTTTGCCCCCATAAAAGGACAAGGCAGCTTGTTTTAAAACATGCACAGTTTCTATTGCTTGGTGCTTTTGGCCCGAATTTACACAATAACCAAATAGAGCTTTTGGGAAGGCAGGCTTTCAAAAGGGCAGCCCCAGGGTCCTCGGGAAGGTAAACACATGTAAACTAAAGGCAGTGTGATGCCTCAGAGGGAGTTCTTTGTGGCTGTAGTGCAGAACGAGCGCACAGGTGGCCCTGTAATGAACTCCATGCTGGGCGGGGGGAGCCAGTGAGTAAAATGCCTGTCAGTATGTGTCCCTTGGCTGTGTTTGAGTGCGCTCATGCCAGGCCTTGTCCAACCCAAGGCTCTGCATCGGCACTTCCTGTTTTTCACAGTGGCGCTGTGCTCAGTGTGCTAATTAGCGCCGGCTAACAGCAGCGGGAGCCTCGCGCTCAGTAAGTCGGCAACTCACTCCGTGCTCCGTGAAAGGGAGGGGGCCACTTCAGCTCTGAGGGGCAGTCTTTGGGCCCAGATTTTGGGGATGAGGCGGGGCACGGGAAGGGGGGTGGGTGACGAACGAGGGGCCCATGGAGCAAGCAGCTCATCACTAACGGTGGATAAAGCAACCGTGCACACTCACACGCACCCTTGTAGAGTTACACACTACTACAGTGTTTCCCAGGGGGGGACCCACAGTCGTTTATGCCAGTGTTCTTCACTGAAATTCAGCCGAGGGCCACACTTACCAGTGTGACGGGTGGGCTGGGGGCCACCATTTACTTTTTAAAAGCTGGCTAGCCACTTGATTGTTTGTTAACTACATAGCTGGACATTACTGGGGAAGTTGTATTGTGTCTAGATTAAAAAAATAATTTGAAAAACTTGCTTATTTTTTACTCAGTCACGGGCTTCGCAGTGAAGATCACCGGTCTATGTTTTCGCTCCCTCTGAGTTCTCTACCAGACAGTCCACATATTCGGGAGCTGAGAGGGAGCAAAAACGTGGACTGTCTGTTGGTCCCCAAGGGCCGGATTGGGAAACACTGTACTGCTCTACCTGTCGCTGGGCGATTTCACAATAACTCTCATTTGAATGGTATGTTTGTTTCATAATCCACCCCCCCCTCCCCAATACAACAGGAATTTTAAATTGTTCCCACGAAAACATCCTCATACCATTAAAAGAACAAGCACACGCTCACATTCAGGTGGCCTTTAGATCCAGAATGTTTACATAGTTTAAATGATTTGCAAAATGAGATTCCATGTGAAAAGTGTCTTGCTTCCCTGCTCAAACAGGGTCTTAAAGGACCGCTGAGAGATAACCGACCAGTCAGTCCACGGTCAGTGCTGACTCAGCTTGTCAAGGTGCGTTTGTCCAGCAAGGCAACGTTGGGCAAATTTGTGCAAGGAAGAAGCATTCAGTAACTGAGGAAACATCTTAATGAAGCCTCTCTTCAGTTTCCTGGGCTGGATTTATTTTGGGGGAAATAACAGAGTTATTGTCAGAGCTGCTTTGTCTATATTTCTGACTGTTTAAGATGTTATGTCAACATTAACTGCGGCAATGTAACTAAATTGATTGAAATGAAGAGCACATTTTCCCAGCACATTTAACAATACTGTACCTATCTTTTTTATAATATAAAACTGTCACCTGCTTCAGAAAACAGACGACCGCTGAGAAGAGATCATGAAATACTGTATTAGGCAAAAAGTGACACAAGCACTATACAGCAGCACTTAACGTGCTGGAAGATGTTGAGTGCAACACTGCCCCCTGTTGGCGCTTATGCACTACAATTGGGGCACAAATGATTTCTGCTTAGACTGTAACTTCTGAATCTGGTCACTCTAGATTTCCCAGCTCTAGAGGAAAGGAGACAGAAGACAAACAAAGCAAAAGCACGCATGCATTAACGTGTTACCTCACACTGGCAAACATGACAGATTCCTATAAATAGAAACTAGTTTTTTACGATGATTTAACCTTGAAGGTATGGTGGGCTGGTGCCTTGGCCAGATACAGAGATGCCGATTGGCTGTAATGATCTGATAGCTGATTGGACAGGCAGGATATTTCCAGCTGGACTGGCCTGTCTACCTTTTCTAAGGTCATTTGGATCAAACCATTTCCTGCCAACATGGAACTGGAGGCAGGTATACCAATACTGGACACCTGTAGGTAGCTGAGTACCAAAATCCAAATGTTAAATGCATTTATGCTGTACTGGAAACCAACTGGAGGTGTTTAAAATATGACAAAACTGTACATTGGCTCTCAATGCGACTGAGCAGCATTGTGACATCACAAAGCTCCGTAATCTGTGCTGTAAGCTCACAGAGACACAAACGTATTGGCGCTAACGTTAGTTCCTCCCCCTTGTCGTGTCAAATAATCATAAAGCAGACATCTGAGAAAGAGCTGAGCTGGACGGACAGAGAGCAGCAGGAGCGTCGCGTTTTTAGCCGACAAGCGTGACACCAAACATAACATCTCCGACCAAAGCAGCCTCTCCATGGTTCAGCCTGCCGGGCTGATGGCTCTCGTGGGAGGGAAGAGCGCCGTGGGCGGGAAGTCGATGACAAAGCCGCTTGCACTGCACCTCTGGGCTCCACGGAGACAAACTGCTCCATATTCCTACAAACAAGCAGCTACTGGCACAGAAGCCATCAAGTTAAACCTCACTGCAGCTTCAGCTAATTACCACTGTATTCAAAGCAATGTGTTACTTTGAACATTACTCGAAGTTGACATATACAGTCTTGGAGAAAACCAGGACTAATAATTCACAAAAAGTCCCCATTTTAAGGCTCGACCTTTAATTCTAGGACCTTTAATTCTCCAGATATGTAAGAGGTAGCATGAAAAAGTCATTTGCAGTTTTTTTTTCCAGTTAGAAGTGCTTTGTACTACTGTAAATGCCAAAACTCCATGAGTTATGTACCTCAAGGAAGCTAACCGCTGCATAGCGGCACGGGCCAACCCAGCGGCACTGCTAACCAACGGAACCATGAGCCGACTGTGAATATCTTGCCGGCAGAGTGGTCATTCCGCCAAAGCCAAGAGAATCGGGTATTTAAAGCGCGTACGCTGGCCATGTGCCGCAGTACAAGCTGATATTTCCGGGGGCCCGAGACGAGAGCGGACGGATCTTTTCAGAGGACGACGTACTAATGGAAGCGAGTGTTTACCGCGGGAATGCCCGGGCCGCCTGAACCTCAGAGGCATCACCATGAACAGTCACTAGAACGTGCCGTTTCTAGCCAGAGGAAGCTCTTGGATGCATATTAATTGGCTTGGAAGAGAAGTCCCATCTCCTTGTTAGGTGCCCCCTTCCACTGATTCCGTCTCCCGGCTCTGCAAGTCCCCATGTTGTGCACAGACCCTGTCACACGCTCGCACTTACTGGCAACGACCCGCCCCAATCAGCCCTCTCCCCAACCGCGAGTCCCTCTGCTGTGGAGAAGTTCTAGCTTAATAACTGCACGGGAACCCAGATGGGTGATGTAATGCTGCACCGCTTCTCAGCGTGTCCTCTGGAACGCGGAGTGTTTGCAAACAGCAGTCAAGGCGCAAAGTCCAGATTTGGGGGGCAAGACAGAAGCAGCATGACAGATCCTAAAGGAAGCGACAGCATCGCTAGGACTGAATGTTAATCACATTTTCTTGCTTGGGACTAGATCTATAGCGGCAGTCTCCAACCTTTTTCACAATGTCAACTTTCAAATAAAACATCTGGGGAGCTACTGATGGTATATTTTGCTGGGGGTGGGGGGGGGGGGGAGTGTGAATGAATGGCCTGATCATCACAATTGACTAGAAATGTCTTTAAGACTGACCTGTTGATTACGATTGATGAGTTGGTGACCACTTATCTTTAGCCTGTACCTATTGTTGTTGTTGTCATGTTATCCTGATGCATTTTGACGTGATCCATGACCCTCGGATGGATGGATGGTTGGATGGATGGATGGATGGATGGGTAGAAGATGAGCTGATCTGCATTGACACTTTTCTGGAACAGTTGCAGACTCTTTACGTTTAAGGGAAATGGGAGCCTTCTACAAACAGCCTCACAGAGAATTCTGGTTACAGAGCTTTTGCCGCAAAGCACACTTTAGTTTCAAGAAGACACACCGAGGTGTCTATGTCTATCTCTCTCTCTCTCTCTCTCTCTCTCTCTCACACACACACACACACACCTGATGCACCTGTCTGCTCACCTTCACTGCTGCGTGCACCACATCTCACTGCCCACATCTCTGTCATTCTTTTGCCAATTCATTCCTTGGCCCAGTTTGTTTCTATAGAGCCAGATCTTTCCAGAACCGTCCCGCACAGCCAATAGCACTGACACACTGACCCAGTTAACTCCTCACGGTCCAGAACATTCCAGAAGTCCGCCGTACAGCCCAGGGACTCTGCACACCGACACTCTTCACTGTTTCATTCCTTGCGCACTCCATCTGGACAGATTTCACTCCCGACCTCCTGCCTATTTTATGGAAGAAGTTCTACTCCTCCAGGTGTTCTGCTAGGCAGGCTGTGGATGTGTCACGGCAGAGAAGCAGCAGAGGTGTGTGGGAGCTCTCCCTCCCCCCCCCAACAAGTCAGAGCTATCATCCATCACAACGCCTCCTATGCCCTGAGTGGATCAAACAAATCATGTCCACTTAGCCGCATGAGGGGAAATACCATGTGAATTAGCGCAGGGCTACGATCTGCCATTAAGCTATATATACATCGCACAAATATACACACCACACACGCATCGCTGTATTCTGCAGGGACTACAGTCAACTGGTATCCAGCAAAACCCTCTGACACATGTATGCAGGTGACATACAAATATCACTCTTCCACAGTTGACAGCTACTGGTGTATCAATGCCATCTCACTCTCCAGTGCCTTTATGAACATTGACCTCTTCAGTTGTCTCAAGCACCTCTCCCACTCCCTCTCTGAACACATTCCAGCCCTAAATAACCATTTCGTACAGCTTAGTCCAGTCTTGTCACGTATCACGCAGCCCAGTTCCTATTTTGAAACTGTTGCTCTACTTAAAAGTATCTTACTGACGATTTGCAGCCCACATCGCAATGGCACCAACCCTGCATGCAGTGCTTGTATTTATGCCACGGAGATGAAGACGCGGCAGGTGGTGGAGATGGAGAGAGCCGAAACGGGGCTATAAGTATGCACACGCTTACTTACATTTTCTCCTCCGGCTATTGGCGTCTAATAGCCCGAATTGCGATGCCCGGTGGACGCGTCACTCCCGTCACCTTAGACGGTCCATCTCTGTCCCGCACGGGTGGAATATTGATAGACGAAGACGAAAATCACGTCGATGCCACAGGAAAAAAAGACGCAAATGACGTGCAGACACCGTAAGGCAAAGTTAGGTCAGATCTCCATGGGATCCCCGTAAAACATAGCAGTGTATGAGACAGCAACCATCTTGATGTTGGTCTAAATTTCAATCAGTGGCTCCCTGTTGCTGCTCATGCCGCTTCCCCGGCTAACGGGCTGAGTTTTTCCAGACGGATCATGACATCCTGGAGGTGAAGTCGCAGGCGCGTCTTTGCGGGTGAAACGTGTGGAAAAAGCGCAATCACCGGCGTCTCTTTGGAAAGTGAGAGACTCTCAGAGGCAGCCTGGAGCTACCTTGGAGTATCGATTCAGTGTTGCAATGCGGGCTCTGTCGCAGTCTGTCACTGTTCCATTACCTCTCTGATTTTAGAAAATAAAATAAACAATTTGGGTATGCATGTTGCACGCCTGTTAAGTTTGCGCTAAATATAGTCAACAGCTGCCTCCTACCTTGCTCGCCCAGGAGAAAAATCAAAGTAGGAGATGCTGTGTGTCGGACGTTTTCCGTTGTCTTACGCCTCCTGATCATACAGATGCGATGTGCATAGTTAACTTTAATTCCTATTTATGTGTCATGACAAAGCTTAAGGAAAGAGACCAGCAGAACATGGTCGCTCCGTGATGCTTGAGTGTGGGCTGGAGCCGCGTCCCTGAGCACCGAGTTGCCCGTAGCGCAGTAGATGCGTGCAGAGCTGGAATTTGAATGTGGCTGTTATGTGAATCCCGGGCAGATCTGGCATAAAGTTCGGGATGCCGGCTTGACGAGCCAGGACCGAACTGTAGGCTTCTTATGGTCGTTTCACTACTGAAAACAAGGTGACATGCGGTCAAATGAAGGGCATGTGGGCTATCACCTCCTCATACGAGTAGCTTTTTATAACCCATCTTATTAATTAATTGCATTGCAATTGTGCTGCTTTGTGCGTATTTATTAAACTTTATTCACATGTAAAGAAGAAAGTCATTCAGGACTTTCATTTACAACCCAGACTGAATTTGAGACTGATTCTTAGACTAAATTTATGGATGAGCGAAAACCAGCAGTACATGTGACACACAAGTCTCTCCTAAAAAAACGTTTCACTTAAAATCCAGTTCCTTACCCACTACGCCCTCTACTGGCAAAGCAAAACCACTGGATCACCCCAATTGCTTTTTGACTCGATAGAACCCGCACAAAGCATTTTTTCTGTCTCAACGCTATTTTTAAGTTCTCCTCAAAATTTATCTTCGATGTTTAGTTTTCTCATTTTCTGTTTTAGTTTACTTATTTTGAATGAGTAAATGTAGTGGAATGTAGCGGCACCAGGCAAAGATACGTTTGAAATGACTGAAACTCTGAACGTGAATGTAGAAGCTAACACTCATATTACACAAACAGCGCGTGTGATTTATCTTTTAGTGTTTGCGGTCTTTTTAAACCTTTGCCGACTGACCATTATCTTTAGGTCTATCTTGTAGTTAGAATGAATTTATGTGCTTGAGTATATGGTTGCATTCAGTGACCTTGAGGCGGATAAGCGGATGGACGGATGCTTTATATTTGCAACAGTTGAACTTCATTTAAAATATGAAAGCGAAATATAATCTCCACACATCTGAAGGGAAATGAGTGTATAATTTGCAACGAAATAAATCCAATTCCTCCTGATCTTCAAATCATATTCTGGGGAGCATTTTTATACTTTCACAAGTTTATATTCTGACCCAGCGTGAAACCCATTTTACCCGCTGCGAGAGACGTATTGACTCTGCTTGTAGTTCTGATAAATTCCAACGGATGGAGACAAATCACCACTTTGCCAATATTCTTCGGCTTCACTGCAGAGTTGTGGAAATGAAGAAACCCGACAAACAGTGATGGAGTGCAGTTTTCACACAATCCTCGCCACCCTCGCAGAAAAAAAAATCTGCATTTAATTTTACAGTGTTTAGTTTTAACGGAGCTTTCTTCCGGCTGTTCCATAAGGTCCAGGTTAATGTGTGAGTGAAGTAGCATAGACTTTCAGAAGTACAGACCTTTTGTTTACAGAGGGATATTGACCAAAATACCTGCCATTTGTGACAAGGGGACAGGAGAAACTGCGATCCAGCTGTTTGGCGCAGGTCTGTCTGTGACCAGCAGAGGTCTCTGTGCAGTCTGTTCCTGTACCTGCAGCTGTTTGAGCAGCTGTGCTTGGTGTCACACCATGACAGAAACCGCAGTTCGTTTACTGTGTTGGCCCTCCCCAAGAAGAGACAAATAGCTTGGTGAAATGAAGGCAGCAAACAAGATCTTTCAGCCTCTGCCATCTGTGTTTGCTGGAGAAATCAAGCTGAGGAGTAGGGTGCCACCATACTGTGGCTGCCATCGTCTTTGCCCCCTCAAATTGCCCCTCGGGGACAAATGAAGTTTTTTTATTTGATTTGTTGTTCCCATATTACCCTTTTATAAAATGCAGTCAATAATCATTTCATTGGTGCACCTAGCTAGTAGTGGGTAGGACCCACTTTTGACCCCAAGGGCAGAGTTGTGCATTCACCGATACTATGCTGCACACCACTGTTGTACTGAGCTGTTATTTTTCTACTTGTGTCCTTCCTGTTATCTTTAACGAGTCTGGCCATTCTCCTTCTCTCTCATTAGCAATGTGCCCCCACCCATAGGACTTTCTGTGACGTCGTATTTTATTTTTTATCGCACCATTCTCCGCAAACTTTAGTCACTGTAGTGTGTGAAAAATCCTACAATGCCAGAACCACCATGTCTGGCACCAACAATCACACCACGTTCTGAATCACGTACTTTGCATGTTGTAGATGTTTGAAAGTGTTATCACACGGTAAGTAAGCCTCTGGAGCCTGTCTGCGTGTTGTATGTTCAGTTACAGACACACGACTGGCTGTTTGGATGGGGTAGGTTGTTTGCGTTAACAAGTATGGTACCTAGTAAACTAGACACAAGGTATTTCTAATATACAATCATTAATACCATACCAACAAATCTCAGAAACATAAAATTTAATTAAAAATAGTCTTTAAAGTTTACTAATTTTACAGTCACATACAAACATGAAGTGTAACACAGAATACATTTGTAACGACTTCCCTTTCTGCTTTGTTTGTCAGATAAGACAAACCCAGTTTTCCTTATAAAGGGCTAATCCACAAAGCAAGTTGAGATAGGCAGCCAGATCACTTTAAAACTTGATTCCTGGCCAAATATCAATATTCATGGTCCACTGCTTCTTTGGTATGCTGTACGGATCCCTGTCAAGTCCAACTGCTGTAAATTTAAGCAGATAATCATTTGTTTTGCGGTTTCCCCTGCTAAAATCTGCCATGCTGCAGCAAGTTTTGCCATTCAGTCCCCCTGAGGGGGTGTGTTCTGCAGGAAAGTCATGTCAGTGTACACTCTCTGTTCAGGAGCCCCAGACATAGGAGAGGGGGAGAGGAGAGGGGAGGAGTAGGTGTCACGCCCATATCAAGGTTCCTGCTCCACCTCCCCTGAATATCAAAGCACGACTACAGAGGGATTTCTTGCTATGATAGATTAACTGACCTGGAATTAAAGCTCCTGGCTTCAGCGACCTTCTTGTGAAGTATTCTGGGACGCATAATGGAATTTTTGCTGATATTCGATATGCCGATATTTCGAACCTCATTTTGGCCAGTGCCAATCCCAGTATATACACGCCTTTGGCTCACTTCTGTATCTCTTAGCCGAGTCAAATGACTCAAGCAGAGTCTAGTGACAAATCTTCACCGGCGCTGATGTTTTTCAGGAAAGTCTTTGTGCCATTCAGGATGGCAACGCTTAAGATGCGTAATTAAACTGCCTGTGTTAAGTGAGTGTTGTTCTACCCCTCCCTGCATCTCTAGTGCTTTCCAACAATTGCAAATAGTAATTTTGTTACCTGTTTCATTGACAGACTTCCATACAGCCGACATGTTGAAGCTTGTTGCTGACGGTCTTAATACACATTCAGTGTAGCTGCCTGCACATTATTGATATGTCACCTTATATGCCGGACTTATGGGCAGAAACTTTTGTATGTGCCGATGCTAATGATGAACTTTAATCTTTTATCGGCTTATACCAATGTTGTGCCGATATCATCGTGCATCCCCAGAAGTACCGAGTGTCTCACTATATTGAATGTTTGACCCTGAATCTGGCCTCTGTGTACGCCTCACCCCTGCCTGTTTTCCTGGATTTCTTGCTCTTTTATTTGCATATTTTGTGACTTGCTGTGTGTTTGGACTACAGGTTCGGAACACGCTTCTGTTTTGTTTGCCTTCGCTGGCCTCTCTGTGGTTTTTGACCCTTTGCCTGTCTGCAGACCATCATTCCAGAAATAAACTTTCATCTCCTATACTTGGATCCTCTCCCTGTCCCAACAACAATGAAAAGCATGGCACCAGAGGGACCCAGGTCATCCAAATGACGCACAGTTTCCTTCAATTCTCTGTTTTTTTTTTATTAACTTTTCCACACATTAAATAAATACAAAATATGCAAAGTTTCATAATAACAAAAATAATAATATACATTAATAAGAGAACACAGATAATACTGTTGATCTTTGGTAGACCACACTCTGACTTTCTTCCATTGATTCCAGTTTGACAACGCCCCGACTTCCATTGATCCGAGTTAGATCACACCCCTACTGCACACATTGAATAACATTAAACCACACCCCCTCTCTTCCATTGATCCCTGCTAGACCATGCCAACTCCCCACAATCTATCTGTGCTGGACCATGCCCCCACACCACCAGTGATCGTTGTTAGGCCACGCCCCCACATCGCAATTGATCTGTTAGGCCACGCCCCCACTCTCCGGCTTCCACCAATAGGCCGAGCATCAGCGTTTCATAAGAGCTCTCTTTCACTCACACTCGCCTCCTAGTGGCTGTCTGTGTTTGATGCAGGACAGGACATTCCTTATGCACTGACGCAAATCGAGTATCCACTGTGCAAAAATGGTTGATGGGTTACTTAGGCACCGACTTGCTGAAGCCCCAGCCTACTTGCTGAGCCGTTGTCAGCTGTCTAGGAGGATCTCCACAGAGATCTGCAGGTGGGTCCCAGCCCCCCCATCAGTGCCCCATCCAGGTCCACTTTGCACCTCAGTGTTCCCTCCATTTCAAAGCCATGTTTACATCCAGAGGCCACATTCGCTCTTTGCATTGTCCTGCTCTGACCAGAAGGTGGTGCAATCATGGGTGGCCGTTAGGTGACATAAAAGAACAGTCGTCACAAGGTGCAGAGCGAAAAGGTAGCAGTGTGAAGGAAACTCTCCGGAAAAAGTACGAGAAAAGCAGCTGTTCCCTTTGCACGAGCCGTCGATGCGCCATGTTAGCCCAGTCCCGTGCCTTCCTCTGCCCCCTCCGCCCGCCTGTCTCCCCCTCCTTCTGTGCATGCTGGCGGGGTGGGGGGGTGCCACGCTGTTCCTCAGTGTCTCCAGCTCTTCTTCTTCTCTGGAAGTTTCATCAGATCCACCTCCTCCTTGTTGAGCACATCTGGAATTTAAGGGATGTCACCCAAGAGTCTGCATGTCTCTCTGCTGCAGAGGTAACTTGTCACACTCCCCCATTCCCCCGCGGCTCTGCCCCTCCTCACCTCGGCACTCGGGACAGCAGTGCCCCTCCCGGCGGACGACTTGGCTGCAGGTCAGGATGGGACACTGCTTCCTCTGGCACTTGGTCACGCCATGCTAGAACATAGAGGAGACACAGGTCATACCTTTGCAGGGCAAAGCACACCTCCTCTCCTGAGTCACGCAGCAAACGCCATCATTTGAAAAGTCATTTGGAAGAAAGTTCAGGTAATGTCCTGCGATGTTCCCTCCGTGGAGCTCTATGATTGGCTGAAAACGTGCGAGCCTCCCAGAGGAGCTCTATGATTGGCTGAATGCGTGTGAGGGCAAGGTACCGGGTTAGTTACTCACGTCACACCAGCAGGTGATGCACTTCATCTCACCCATCAAGGGGACCCACGGGTGCCAGTGTTCGCTGTTTTGGTAGAAGCTCTTGCCAAACTTGCAGTGGCGTGCTCCGTCGGCCTGCATGAGCTCGCCGTGGTCGGGGGCGGAGCGGAGCTCCAGGGGGCGGGGCTCATCAGGACACACCTTGCAGCAATCAGAGAGGCTGCGGCGCACCGGCTGGCTGCAAGGGAGGGGGGGGCAGGTCACCTTCTCACAGTGCACCTCTCCTGTAGAGCCCTGGGGAGGGAGGCAGGGTGGGGCAATGGTCAATGGGGGTGAAAACACACACACACACACACACACACACACAGGTTCGTAATTATGTCTTTGTGGGAACAGTCCTAATCCAAACAATGATGACCTTAAACTCTATCCAGCCCCAACCTTAACCATAAATAACCAAATTTAGTTTTTTGATTGCGATTTTGATTTTTATAAAATTGAATTTCCCCTTGAGGACCCAAAAATGGGCCCCACAATGACAAAATAAGTTTGTATCACATTGTGAGGACATTTGGTACATCTGACCCACACGCACACGCAGGGACTCTCTCTCACCTTGCAGGTGCACACGGCACATTTGATGTACCCGAATGGAGGGACGAATGGGTGCCAAGTGGTACCGGGGGCATGCATCTTCTGGTCACCTTCAAAGTAGCAGCCTGCGGGAATCAACGGACAGTGACGTCAGAGGGGCAGTACGGCCAGCAAGGGGCACTGTAGGGCCATTCGGGATTGCTACAAAAACAGGTGAGGAGGTAGGACAGGAGACGCAGGTATCTGACCGGCCCTCTCACCTTCTGGATGCTCGTCGGCTCTCTCTGGGGCCTCTGGGGGCACCATCTCCCTCCTTTGTACTGTGGACAGGGAGGAAAGGGTTAAGCAGGCGGGGGCTGGAAATATCCAGGGGGTGGCAATAACACAACAGCGGGGAAACATGGGGAAACACGCCGAGGCGTACCGTCACAGATGGGGCAGCACTTGTCGTCGGGCTGGATGGTGCGCGGACAGGTCAGAACCGGGCAGAGGATGGGGTCACAGATCACCGTCTTTTTCTGCACGAGGTGAACCAGACAGTGGGGGAGTGAGACACAGGGCTGGAGTGACTCATGAGAGGCAGACAGAGACATACAGCTGTAGTAATTGCGGACGGAAAGTGAGATGTACAGTCACTGTGTGATTCATTACAAACAGACAATACAAAGGTGATTCATTACTAGGGATGTAACGATACACTCAACTCACGATTCGATATGATACGATTCTGACGTCACGGTACGATTTTCGATGCGATACGATTTTTTAGCAGAATGAGCCACAGACAAATTTATTTAAAAAAATTTCTAAACTGTGCAAAACGTGCCCTCTTCTTAACAGTGCAACTGAAATTCAATAAAATAAATTAATAATAATAATAATAATAATAATAATAATAATAATAATAATAATAGCTCAGGTTTGCATGGGCCGCTTTTCAGCGTGGTTTGCCCTTTTAATAATCTTTGCTCTGGCGGTGGTGCATTGAGCTCACTGTGGTGCCGGTGGACATGTTGAAGCCTGTTCATTGTGATATTTGTGCATGTTATCAGTCTTTTACATTTGCACACAGTTTTTGTGTTGTCCATTCTATTCTCGCCATTTTCGTTTGTGATTACTGGAAAGCTAAAATGCTGTCACACCGACAATACAAGATCATTAAAGTACTGTGAAGTAGAGATCCATTTTCCACATCAGCTGGTTTAAATAGTCATACATTTACATCGATTTTTAACCGATTCGTGATTCATCGTTACATGCCTATACATTACAGACAGACAGATGTACAGAAGGAGTGAATCAATACAGACACTGAGTGACACACACAGTAGTAGTGATTAATTATAGAGAGTGAAACATACAGCAGGTATGATTCATTATAGAGATTGAGTGAGACTCTAG
>JAODLC010000040.1:694634-708932 GCA_026781145.1 Hippopotamyrus pictus | reverse complement strand
CTGGAGTGATTCATTACAGACAGAGAGTGAGACTCTAGCTGGAGTGATTCATTACAGACAGAGAGTGAGACTCTAGCTGGAGTGATTCATTACAGACAGAGAGTGAGACTCTAGCGGGAGTGATTCATTAAAGACCAAGAGTGAGACTCTAGCTGGAGTGATTCATTACAGACAGAGTGAGACTCTAGCTGGAGTGATTCATTACAGACAGAGAGAGATGTACAGCTGGACTGGTGTATTACAGGCTGCGTAAATCATGATGTGGTCCTGAGTGGGATCGTGCTCCATGGTACCTGACAGCTGCAGCTGAAGCAGTTGTTGTAATGGGGCATCCAGTGTGAGCCGTGGGCGTGATACTCGCCCTCGAAGAAGCAGGTGTGAGGGTCCTTCTTCAGCTCCTCAGGGTCCTGCACGAACAGCAGGTCGTCGAACTCCGCCTCATCCGTCTCTGCCCTGCTCCCGTACCGGCAGCTGTTGGGCACGTGGACCTGAAGGGGAGCGATAGAGAGACAGCCGGTCAGTCTCTGACAAGTGCTCTTAGTTCCCTCCCAGACACACACAGGACGCGACCCTGACAGCACATCTGCGGCCGATCTGGACTCACCCGCCCCCGGATCTCTCCTCGAGGGTTCATCTTGGTGCTGACTTGTATGAAGGCAGTTCCTTCATCCAGGTGCTGAAGAAGTTCATGGCTCAGGTCCTTCAAGATGCCCTGAGCCTGCCGGGTCAGAACAAGGACAGAGTTCAGCTCACTGAGGGACCGTCTAGCATTCCTTTGGGATGTGTGCATTTTCTGCGTTTATACGTCTGCAAGCCTCACCTGAGAGCCATAGAACCCCATGAGCAATCGCTTGTGGGCGGGGCTGCTGCTCTCCAGCTCACCAATCTCGGCCAACCCATGAAGGTGTGCGTTGACAGAGTCGTCGTCACTTTTGCTGAGTCCGGCCGCCACGATCTCGTAGTGCAGGTGACACCTGTCGTCCACAGACACCCAGGCATGGCCCCCAGCACTGGTGCTCACAGGGGGTGACACAAACTGTCCCGCCAGCGGAACTGGGAGCTCTGGCGGTGAGGGAAGGGTGGGGCGTTAATTTCCTCAGTCCTAGGAGCCCTGATCGGACCACATGAAATTCATAGAAGGCTCTCTCACCGTGGCGGGGCGTGTCAAGGCCACTGTACAGCAGGGTGCGGATCTGCCCCCGGAGCTCCCCCTCCTGGTGGTGTGTGGTAGCGACATTGATGAACAGCTCATTCTGCAGCAGCATATGGATGTGCCTCGCCTCCATGCGACTCCAGCTGCCGTGTGCGCGCCCCCCCGCATAGTCGCCGCTCAGGTCATACAGCACACTGCGCTTGTTCCGCCGCCGCGGTTTCATCTCGATGGTCAAACCCACCACCTGGCTGGACACGCCCACCACCCGCACCTGGAGGAGGGGGGGGACAGGGAGGAGCATGGTAGGAGGGCCTGGCAGGGGGTGGGGCCAGTGCCGCGGAGAGGATTACGATGACGTGGGAACTTACGTGGTAATCCAGGGACCCGTTGTCATGGAGAGAGAAGACGGCGGAGCCCACGCTGCCGGTCTTGCCGGGAGTCAGGGCGTGACCGCTGGACATGACACTCTGGATGGCTGAGGAAGGCAATACAAACATAAGGGTCCGAGACCGAGAGACGTCCTTTCGTTTCACACTGTAGGAACGCCAGCCAATGGGATTCAAGAATGCAGTTACATTCTGATTGGTGCAAAGCACATTGGGATGTGCAGAGCCCAGTATTTCAAATTGTATTTGCATTCAAATAAAAGTGGAAATAGGTGTAACAATCCAGTTTTGTCTTATCACACTTAAAATTTTAGGATATTTAAATCTTAGTGTAAGTGTTTTTCAATAAATTTTTGCTAGGTTTATGAATACCTTAAAACAATATTACACGTGACTATTAATTATTCTAATAACCATGTATAACCATAAATATCATTGAAAATTAGATCAAGTTCCTAATCCACACTCAAACCAATAAATTCTAAAACAATAAATGCTTATGTGAATATAATGAATCATGCCACCACCCTTCCTAACTGGAGGACGCTGAACAGACAGAATACGGACAAACAAAAAACATTACAAATAAAAAAAATGTTCCCTCTCAAGTATCGTATTCCAGGAGCTAAATCTTAATTAATCCCTGACTGAGAGATCTGGAAGAACAAGTTTTATTCTATATGCGCCTGTTCAGTCCAATAGGACGTTAGGTGACTTGGAGGCATTGCAAATATCATATACACCAGTGTTTCCCAACCCAGTCCTCGGGGAACCCCAGACAGTCCATGTTTTTGCTCCCTCCCAGCTCCCAACCAATCAGGAACCCCGAATACCTGGTACAGGTGCGCTGGGAGCTGAGAGGAAGCAAAAACATGGACTGTCTGGGGTTCCCTGAGGACTGGGTTGAGAAACACTGAGCTAAGTAATAACGCCAAAGCACAATGCATTCCATTAATCATCGTGAATAATTTAATATGCTATATGTTCTATTAAAAACAGCACCAAACAGCACACTTCATTGGACCTTGTCAGCGGCTTGCCAGCTGGGTCGGAACAATATTCCACATGCCTTTAATATGGTTCTGGGATGTCGTGCTTAGAGAACCACAGAACTGCAGTCCTTACCGATTACCATTCTCAAGTTGTATTCTGCTGCCATGAATTATGGCTTATATTTAAATCTTTTTAAAATTAGATGTTGTATGAAATATTTTTACATAATCTTGTGTATTTGCAAGATCTTGGCCAGATGACAATCTCTGTGATACTGGGTATCTGTGGTATCTCTGTGATACTGGATATCTCTGTTATACTGGGTATCTCTGTGATACTGGGTATCCGTGTACTGAGTATCTCTGTGATACTGGGTATCTGTGATACTGGGTAGGGAGTAATAGGAGATTGTGTAAGACTACAGCTGGCTTTCTTTTCAGGTGTCAGGGTCTGATTTTGTGTTTCTGAGACCAGTATTTTATTAATAAAGAGGTACAAGTGTAGAGTGTGTCCCAATCTGGGATGCCACCTCCATCTTACAGTGTGTTACACCTCTGTAACCTAGGGCTCAGTTAAGGCAAGTCCCAGGTGCAATACTCAGCAAATAGGGTTTTCCCCTGTCTCTACCAACCATCTGCACTTGAGCTGGGACATCTGAAAATATTGATCATGCTTAAAATTTTGGTAACAGCTAAATAAACTAGTTCATTCATTTTAATTATACATTTGAATGCAGTTGTTCTAGCACAGTGGTGCAGTGATTAGCTCTGCTACCTCACTATTCTGTTACATGGTCTCCCTATGTCATTGCGGGGTTTCCTTCATTCACCCTTCCCCCCACGGTCCAAAAACATGCTACATGCTGAGGTTAACTGAAGTTACCAAATTGGCCTTATGTGTGAATGGTGTGTGAATGTGCCTTGTGATAGGGCGGTGCCCCATCCTGGACTGTTCCCTGCCTTGCCATAGGGCGGCGCCCCATCCTGGACTGTTCCCTGCCTTGCGATAGGGCGGCGCCCCATCCTGGACTGTTCCCTGCCTTGCGATAGGGCGGCGCCCCATCCTGGACTGTTCCCTGCCTTGCGATAGGGCGGTGCCCCATCCTGGACTGTTCCCTGCCTTGTGTCCATACCCTCCAGGATGGGCTGTGAACCCCCAGCAACCGTGGGGAGGATCAGCGGTTACAGAAAAGCGACGGATGACGAATTGAGGTATGCTGCATTACAAAGACTGAAATAGCTAATATTCTCTGTCTTTCATATTTTGTGACATATCAGAAACAGAACAGGCCTGTATGCAGTTACTTGGTAATGTGTACTAAGATCTTTGGTTTGCAAGTTAATTATTTTAGGGTCACTTTTATTATAGATGTTGATTGAATTTAAGCCAGATTTGGCATGTTTTGTTTGAGCCCTTCACTCTACTGTCCCTTTCATTTTCACGTGTGGGTACTGTACACAAGTGACAGATACACTTCATACATTTATTACTGTAACAAACACAAGAATTCTGATAAATGGTTTTTCCAGTCCCAGCTGACGGGTGAACATGTCTGATAGGTAATGCAAAGGATTAATGTGGACATTACTTGCAAACAAACTCTGTCCCTCTGATGAATAGCTAAGAGGTCAGCCATTGTGAGTCCACTGAGGGAACACAGAACATGAGTAGCCCAGGCCAGTACTCAGGGATGCAGTTGCTAGGAAACAGGCTGACTACAGAGGTTCAACTTGGTTTGGTCTTTCTCAATCAATTTCCACATGTGTTGCGCTGATCAATATCAATAATCACACTGACTTTGGAATAAAAGCGAAGTCCTTGGCTGAATGCTAGAGGCCCAAAAACAAATGAATGTACATTTTAAAATGAGGTAGCAGGTAAAACAAGAAAACTATGCATGCATCTTTAAAGGGTGACATTTACAATTTATTAACCACAGCATAAATACGTTTATCAGTGTCATACTTTAGATTCAAAACTATACAAAAAATAACTGATTCAGTCCTCATTCTGAAACCATGCTTATATGAGATTTGCCATCGAACATTGAAACGTACAAGAACTCCAGTTTTAGGTGCTTTTATACACATTCAGCAAGAGAAGTTCATTTAGCTGTATGAGTCAGTGTCATGTTATGCAGGAATATTACCACTTAAGAAGAATAGTATAGAGGAAACATTTTACCTGAAGGAACAGCCATAATCCAAGTCATCCATCCATTCTTACCACTTACCCAGTGCAGGTTCCACTTGGAGCCTATCCCAGAAACCACAAGGCACTAACAAGAGGATTGGATGCCAGTCCAACACAAGCAACATTACATTTATTTCCCACACGATTTTATCCAAAGCAACGTACATTTTCAAGGAAGCAGAGTCATTCAGTCCCTGGAGCAGTTGGGGGTTCAGGGTCTTGCTCAGGGGTCCAACAGTGAAACCAACTCTGGGATTTGAACCAGCAACCTTTAAATCACAAACACAGCATCCTAACCTACTGAACACCACTCTACACCAGTGGGTTGCATGTATACTGTAAATAACCCACCACACTATAGATTGGGGGCTCTGTGAAGGCTGAAGTGCCCAGTGCCACCTAGTAATACCGTGGTTAGTGACCTTCACCTAAGAGTAGAGCTCAGCTGATAATATCTCAGGGAATCAAGAGCCTATTTCATTCTCAAATACTCCTTCTCTATGGCCAATTATACCCTCCCCGGAACCTATAACGTGCAGCTGATAAACAGTACAGGATGCTTTTGAATCATCTCCCTTTTTTCAACACTGCCCCTGGAGGCCAAACAGCATCACTGAAAATTCCAAGCGCCAAGGGGGTCTTGAATGCTGTCAGATCTCATGACTCATGACTAAGAGGCACCTGCCAATCGCCCTTATTCAGATCCAAAGTAGAAATGACCTGAGCAGGGCCAAGGTGCTCCAGCAGCTTGTCAATATGAGACATTGGATAGCTATCAAAGTGTAAGATGGTGTTAAGGCACCGAATGTCGTTATAGAATCCTATTGCCCCATTCTTATTTTACATCAGGACCACAGGATTACACCAGGCACTCTCTGGTGTTGTGATGGCCGCTATCTGAATGATTGTCTTTAGCTTCTCCTTCAACACTGGGGTCCACCTCGCAGGGATGCAGCGTTGGATTATTTCATGCTGTGCTTGACAATTGTGGTGCAGCCAGGCTGTTCTGGGAAAACACCCACAGCGACTGCAAGATGTACAGCAGGTCAGCAGAATGTTGTCGACACAGGTCAAGTCAAACTGTTCCTCTTGCTTTCAAACGAGGCACTTCTCCGTCGAACCCTCACCTGCCACAGCTCTAACACACAATACCTGCAGACACTTCATGAGCTCCTTGAAGAGGCTCACAGGAAAAGTCTGAAGTGGGACCTTTTTCTGAAATGGGAGCCTTTTCAGCAACTGGACCTGCTGGTGAATTCATATGAGTCCCGGCACTTTGCAGTCAGGCAGTGCTCCGAAGGTAGTAGCAGCATAAGAACTGTTTGCCCAAGCTCTGATGGTCGTACCAGGTCTTCTGAGCTTTCTGTGAATCTGCCCTATCCTGCATCATGACGGCAGTGTTTGACAATGGTTTACATTAACTGCACCTTCTTAATGCAGTCATTATGCATTCATGGGACATTCAGTACACCTTCATAATGCCTTCATAGCAGCATGTAACATGTCTTAAAGCAGTGTGTGTTCAGAATATTTTCAATGAACAAGACATGACAGCTGTAATACACATTAATAGTAAACATTATATTATCATATAATGTTTGTTAATAATGTATATTAAAGCTGCTAAGGTATGTTAGGATGTTAAGGTATATTTACAAGCTGCTTATGAATGTTCTATGAATGCATTATGAAGGTGCACTGAATATCCTACGAATGTATTATAAAGGCATTATGAATGTGCAGTTAATGTGAATTGTTACCCAGTGTTTTTCCTTGGTACAAAAGTGATGACACTGATTCCTGAACAGTCCCTCTCCTCACATGGCTCACATCCATGGGACCCTAGACTGAATGACCATAGAAGATTTCAAACTGAGAAGAAACCTTTGGATACTGAGGTATTGAGGTACTTTACAATATACAAATAGCAGATATGGCAACCAGCCATCCCAGTCTCATCCAGTTTCACTCATGAATCTGCTGAGCATGTTTTAAGGGTCTGCTTAAACCATTCAACACATCCTTCAGTCTGTGGATGAGAAGGTGAACGACGTATGCCTTTAATACCTAAAGACTTATTGATGTTTCAACATCGACATAATATTTGTTCCCTGCTCTGTGTTATTTCCTTTGAGATAGCTAACCTTGGAAATAAGCTGACTTAAGCATTCTACAATTTGCTTTGCTCTAATGCTCCTCCAGGAAATGCCTCAAAATCTAATATAACCACTCAGGACCAGGATGAAGTCGCTCCCAGGACTACTTGAAATCAGTGACCCTCCTATATCCATCGCTATCCTTGATCATGTTACATCAGTCACTGGAGGTGGAGATAAAGACCCACGTTTAAATATGCATTGTCTGAATTTTGCCACCTAAGGACTCGTTTCTGGCCAGTAACAACATTGACTAATGCCACCCGTTTCTCTATTCAGATGACCTGCTGCTGG
Source organism: Hippopotamyrus pictus (assembly GCA_026781145.1). Classification (NCBI taxonomy): domain Eukaryota; kingdom Metazoa; phylum Chordata; class Actinopteri; order Osteoglossiformes; family Mormyridae; genus Hippopotamyrus; species Hippopotamyrus pictus. Next base: position 701,757 of record JAODLC010000040.1, on the reverse strand, counting down.
TACTGAATGACCCACTTTCTGCACTTCTTGGAAGTGGGTCATTCTACAAAACACCAGCAAAACTGTTATTCCCCTTGTAGAAGCAGAAGAGCAAACTGTTTTCCACATTAAACACCCCAGTGAGCTTTCCCTCTAAGCTCTGTTTAAGTGAATCATCTCAGCTTCCTAACTTCTTCATGTCCTATAGTCTGCCGGGTTCCTCAACACTTTCTACCCTTTCTTTAAGACTGACAAACTGTTCCCCTTATAACAATCATCCAGCTCAGCCTCTGCAGCTCTGAAAGTAATGCTGTCAAGCCTTGATTGCTTCCCTTCCCTGTTTTCAAGTCACTGTAAAAGTCCAGGCAGGCGGTAGTAATAACCCATAAAGGAAAAATCCACATCTAGAATAACATCATATGCATCATATAATTTTGTTGAGTATAAAGAGTCACAGAGTCCTCAGCTGGTTGGTTGGAACAAAATCTTGGTCTGGATTTGTACTCTCTGGACCTGAAATCTCCACCTCTGATCATATGTGAGGTTTCAACTACACCAACATGCAGGAGACAGGCGTGTTCTTGAACAGTCATTGTCATTTCAGTTGCATATCTTTTTACATCATCATTAATGCATTTAAAAGTGCCATAAAATGAAAATCTAACTTTACCCCAGCATAGTTGAATAAAGAGACTTTGATATATGGAAATGACAGAGGCCTACTATGAACCTCAAAAATTGTTGTTCCCTCTTTCAATTATAATTCCTGGATATGTCAAAGAAGGAAGTGAAATGGACTATTTTGAAATTCCTAGATTGTTACGTAACAGTCTTGACCACATCCCCAAACATAATGTATGCCGGCCCACTTTTTGAAGCTCAACGGACACGCGCAATCAGACCTCAACAGTTCTGCAGGTTCTATGAAGAAGGAAGCAGAGGACTATAGTGAAAATGGCAGTCTGTATGCATAAGCGTGTCGTTCTAGGTTGTGATGGGGATGTCGGCACTCTTCATACCCTTCTCAAGGAACCGAACTGTCAGCAGGCATGATTCATGTTCATCTTTAACAGTTAAGTAGGAAGTACATTTCACAAAAGCTCTCGCAGCTTACTGTACATAGTTGGAACCATTCAGTTGCATGGTTATAACTATGCAAGTTGCCAACTTTGCTAGCAACTATGCTTTCGAGAAAACATATCCCAGTGTAGCAGGCAGTAGTAAGCAACTTGACGAAATCTGGGACATTAACAAGATGCTTCTGCACTTCCTGTAGCTTACTTTTGGTTAGCTAAACAAATATCTAATTGATACTGCAGTAAAAAAAAAAAAAAATAATAATAATAATTGAAAACAGAACTCCAAATTCATTACAGACAACACATTTACCTGTAACAGCTGCTCAATTTGTTGTTTGGAGTTCTTGATAAAATTTGTATGACAAAGCTAGCATTGTAAAATCATTTGTTGCGTGAGATAAAAAATAATCAACGTTATGATCATGCTAACATTGTACCTAGGCTGAAGTGGGACTATTAGATTACATGCGGCAAATTGTTCCCGAAAATATTAAATGACACATCCTACCACTCGGAAGTGTTCATTGGCAACGTACTACCTGGTTCTTTTATGTACCGAGCAACTGTCTGTTCCTCAACCTCCGATTCCTCCTCTGATACAGGATCCAACGTATATGGTTGGATGCCTAAATACTCCCATGTTTCTCCACAGCTGTAGTGATGGTTCAGTGTGAACCATTGCAGTGCCTCACTGTAAACCAGCCAATTAACCCAGAGCTCATGAACATATCAATGATCTCACCAAATAAGGGAAAACAGTTTCATTCTAGGGCCAAACTATAGGGATGTAAATGGGTCTGTAAAACCACTTCTGGACATTTTTGACCAAACTAATTTCACAGAACTTCTATGTACAGACCAGAGAACAATATGGGGGGGTGCATTCTATTGCACATTTAAATTCAACAACTGGCCAGCTAGCATTAGTATGTGGAATTACATTAGACTGAATGTTTGCATACTGTCAGTGTTTATCACTGCTGATACATGTCGACCATTTAATGTGACCGTACAAACGTGTGTTGCTTATTTGAAACACTTTATGAACACTGAGAGAAACTTGTGAGGCATAACACAAATTGGAAGAATCACGTTCTCGATTCATACACTGAAATTCCTTATGTCTGCAACCACGACGCATTTGGCAAATAAATTCCTGTCTTTTTAATGGCTAGAGGACTGCACATGTTCGGCCTAAGTTTTTGCGCTGTACCACAATCTTAGCAGATCTAGCTGGTAGCTAACGCATCCTGCTATAGTCGTGTATGGTTTGCCACAGTCAGACATTTGGCTCCTTGGTTGTTTCATTTGTCAGCACTGTATCTTCTTCGTGCCATTTGTGGTAAGTCTCCTTACTTTGTACTTTTCCATTGGTTTTATGAGACGTTCATAATCATGGATATAATTAATATCCATTGCTACATAACTTTATCTGTCAGTTGCCACGCCAAATGTGTTTCCCATCACCCTGATAGCCATCAATAAATATCAATAACCCTTTTACACATTACGAGGTACACTTATCGGCCACTTTATTAGGTATACTGAGTCGGACCCCCTTTCGTCTTCAGAACTGCCTTAATTCTTTGTGGCATATATTCAGTAATCCTCAGAGACTGTGGTCCATGATGACATGATAGCATCATCCACTTGCTGGAGATGTGGCAGCCGCACTTTCATGATGTGAACCCATAGGTGCTGTACTGGATTGAAATCTGGCGACTGGAGGCCATTTGAGTTCAGTAAACTCATTGTCATGTTCAAGAAACCACTCTGAGATGATATGAGTTTGGTGACATGGTGTGTTATCATGCTGGAAGCAGCCATTAGAAGCCAGGTACACTGTGGACATAAAGGGAAGGACATGGTCAGCAACAATGCTCAGGTAGACTGTGGACATAAAGGGAAGGACATGGTCAGCAACAATACTCAGGTAGACTGTGGACATAAAGGGAAGGACATGGTCAGCAACAATACTCAGGTACACTGTGGACATAAAGGGAAGGATGTGGTCAGCAACAATACTCAGGTAGACTGTGGACATAAAGGAAAGGACATGGTCAGCAACAATACTCAGGTAGACTGTGGACATAAAGGGAAGGACGTGGTCAGCAACAATACTCAGGTAGACTGCGGCTCAAAAACGATGCTCACCTGGTTCAAAGGGGCCCAAAATGTGTCAAGAAAATCTCCCCCACATCATTACACCACTACCAGCCTGAACTGTTGAAACAAGGCAGGATGGATCCATGCCTTCAGGTTGCTTACACCACGTGTTTCTGACCACGCCATCCCGGTGTTACAGCAGAAATTGAGACTTATTTATTCAGACAACGTTTTTCCAATCTTCCATTGAGCAATTTCAATGAGGCCTTGTGTACTGTAGACTCAGCTTCCTGTTCTTAGCTGACAGGAGTGTCCTCCAGTGTGGTCTTCTACTGCTGTAGCCTGTCTGCTTCAAGGTTCAATGCATTGTGCATTCAGAGATGCTCTTCTGTATAACCTGCTTGTAATAAGTGGTTATTTGAGTTACTGCTGCCTTTCTATCAGCTTGAACCAGCCTGGCCATTCTTCTCTAACTCTTAGAAAATACCAGAGAAGCTCCAAATCAAAGACAGAAAATGATCATCAGTATGTAATATGTCACAAATGGACTGACCTATGAATAAATAATAATGGCCATACGTCTCTGTCAAGATGACTTCGTACTACCTGGTTCTTTTATTTTTTAAAATAACACACAAATATGCAATAAGCAACATTATGTAATAATGGTTTAAATTAAAGCTACCCTCTCAATTATTTTTCTGTGAAATATTTTACAAAAACTTTATACCACTGAAACCATTTGTAAAAGGAATGTTTCCGTGCCATAACATTTAGAGCATATTACTTGTATGATGCATCTGACAATCATTTTAATTTGTTTGGCAGTGGTATGACTCTTTTATGAACTTCCAGACAGGATATGGGAATTTCATTAATAAATAATTATGTTTGTGGTACGTCCAGAAAAAGATTAATGAATGTTTTGTGCTGATATACTAATGGGGAGTATGATTCAGGGACAGGCTTTTTATGACAAATTTGAGAGCTATATATTTTTCTGCCATGGTACAGTTTTTATTTTACAGAATAACCACACAGAAAGCTTTCACCAAAGCTCATTTTACCCCACACAAGACGGTCCCGTCCAAAATGCCAGGTCTTCTGTCTGATGGTACCAAAAACCATTGGACAATGGGCGACCACTTCTTTGGATTTTCTCCGGATGGTTTTCCAGCTCTCCGCCTGGACTGCTGCTGGGTGTCCTCCTTTTACCTCCCTTGTCCTCCTTTTTCCCTCCCCCCTACCCACCTCCCCGTTAACAGCTAGCATTACTCTCTCCAACCCCCAATCACACAAAAAGGTGAAACAGCCACACACACAATACTATGGCTGTCGAGAACATGCATGCTTGCAATTACCTTTTTATGATATTATCGAAACCACACAATAATTCTCCCCTTCTGTAGTATGATTGGCTCACCCCGCTCAACAAATTTTCATGGGTGTCCTGCTTTTTTGACCCTTGGTCCTCCTTTCTCCTTTTTTGACCCTTGGTCCTCATTTTTTTTAGAGTCATGCTTGAGGTCACCCAAATTGGACAGTACAGGGCAAAACACTGGTATGCTTCGTAACTTGGGGCTGTTGACAGGGAGAGGAAGGATGAGAGGGTTCAGGAAGAGATTCAAAAAGACTCGGATGCAAAGAACCGGAGAGATCAGGAAGAGTAGCCAGGGCAGGAAGGGAATGCTGGGATGCGGTAACAACCCAAATATGGTATTTACCCACCTCTAAAAAAGTTGATTTATTGTATACCCACCTAAAAATTATAAAATGTGTTTCAGTGCATACACGCAATTATACGGTATAACAGTACACTCACCTCTCCTCTACAGCATGGTAAAATCTAAAGAGTTAACATCTGAGGAACTCAAGCTAACCTAGACCACATACCGGTAAATGATAACACGCTAAAAGGAGTTGAGATGCTGGAAAAAAGATAGACTCAAAGATAGCGGTAACAGAAACAAAAAAACGTAAACAGAGCTCAGTCCAGAGTTGAACCCTGTGTTGGTCGGGAGCAAATCTTTTAAGGGAATAAAATGATCTCGTTCTCCTACCGATTCGTTAATTTTGCTCACTGAGGAATTCATCTTATGAAAATTATGTTGTTCTTATTCAACAGTGTTTCAGAAGTGAACAAAGGATTCCATCGAAACAATCAAGGTTTCCACATCTACCCCAAGCAAAGGTCACTGCTCTAAACACAAGTTTGCGAACCTTACTCTCCGTTTATAGCATGGGCACAGAGACACGTAAGATAGCAACAGCGCTTATTGTTCTTAAAGCTGACTTCATCATGCAAATATAGGGAGGGGTTTGACAATGTAACTGACACCCCGGCTAATATGGTGTTTGTGCTGTGATGTGGCGGCGTAGGTAGGGAGGGATAAGAAGGGCGACAAACATGAAAGTGAAGCTGAACATCTACCATGGCCTGCAGAGTCACCAGATCTGAGCATCATTGAGCCACTTTGGCGTGTTTCTGAGGAGTGAGTTATGAAACATTTTCTTCCACCAGAATCACATAGTGATCTGGCCACTGTTCTTCAAGAGGACTGTTTCAGAATCCCTCTGGCTGCTGTGTAGGACTTGTACCTGTTATTCGCAAGACAAATTGATGCTCTATTGGCTGCAAAAGGAGGCTCTACACATTCTAATAAATCATTGCAGTCTAAAACCAAGTATTTCAGTTTTATTGTCCAACCCCTGTATGTAGGCCAATTGCATTGTTTAATCATTTAAAATTATTGCTCAGATCCAATAATTTTAGAAGAACTGATATCAGGATTTAACATAAAATACAGAATCTTTATTAGTGAATGTGGCTGCACTTATTTTGCTACCCGAGTCTCAGCAAATTGTGATTTTTTTTTTGTACTGTGATAAACAGTCCAGACCAGGGTAAATCATGTATTTTAGGAAAGAAGTCACACGTAGCAGAAATATGAAATATGAAGGCTGCTACTTAACTAACCTCTTTACAGGTGCACAATACACCTCTAGAGCGTGCTTATTGCCCATAATAACACAGTTACTCTAAACACAATAACACCGTGACACACTTTTTCAATTAGGAAAGGAGTTGTGCTCCCTTAACCTTTCTTTCACAGCACATTTAAAGAATCCCTGGGATGTTGGAAAGCCAGTATGTCATTTTAGTCCTACACAAAATTCATGGTCATGACAGGAAACATATCAGTCCATAACAGCAAGTCTTATTTTGGATTTTAAAATGGTTTTATAGGAAATTAAACAATCAAAAGCTTAAAGCAAAAAGATGTTATTACTCTTCTGTCATCATGCTTTAAGGTATGAAAATTGCATGTTTGCCAATTGCATCCATCCATCTTCTCCTGGTCAGGGTAGGACATCAAATTATGACTCTCAGAATGCTGTCAAGCCTTGGGCCTCCTATATAACCCTGTCCTTGAGACACACTTATGTTCACTGTTGTCATAGGACCATCTATCATGTGTGATGCATGTCAACAAAAGGGGAGAGCCACACTTAGAACTTTACTCTGTTTGCAAGAGTGTTGGAAATTAAGAGATAATCTTCCATGCATCTTAGAAAGAAATAGTTGTGAGTAGTCTTATAGTTCAGCACAGATATACACCAACAGCAAGTCTTAACTCAAGTCCGTAAAACCATCGTTGACATTATGAAAGATCACTATAAGACTCTAGTACTGCCAAGTCTTTCACTCCAACTGAGCATGGTAATTAAATGTTTACCTGGTTGGACAGCAGGGCATAGAAAGATTGATTGCTTTTATTAACGACACAGACGCATAGCATGCTGGATTTTGATGAGCCCTGTGTCGTGCGTGCATTGCACTCCAGCCTTGTGCCCTGTGATAGACTGGCATCCCATGCAGGGTGCACTCCAGCCTTGTGCCCTGTGATAGACTGGCATCCCATGCAGGGTGCACTCCAGCCTTGTGCCCTGTGATAGAC
>JAODLC010000040.1:676480-691442 GCA_026781145.1 Hippopotamyrus pictus | reverse complement strand
GTACAGGTGCGCTGGGAGCTGAGAGGAAGCAAAAACATGGACTGTCTGGGGTTCCCTGAGGACTGGGTTGGGAAACACTGGTATACTCTATATACAAACCGATACAGTATAATGCGCCGGTACACGCTAAAGTCCAAGACACTGTATATAAGAAAGAATACACTTTAAAGTAATGAAAATGACAGTGAAGTAAACAATAAATGCATGAAATACATGTTTATTATTACTAACAGGTATTATTGGTATTTTAAGATTATTGATATTTGAAGGCTATGTACTGTACTGTTATATGTCAGACGGCACAGTAACTTGGTCACACCAGCCACTCGTAGCGTACTACGGCCACTTATGCCTGCTGTGTCCCGCTCCAATTAGGATTTTTCAGCTCTATTTAAAATTTCTAGGTCCTCGGGCATATAAGTAACCAAGCAGGCAGCGCACTAACATTCACCGTGCTCCATGTCACGAGAAACACTGGCTTTCGTGGTGTGTTTATTTTTTTTCTTTACTTCCCAAAAGCAAATAAATTTTTAAATACTTGTGCAAAATAAATATTTGTGAAAACCCACAATTTGTGCTCTGCCGAATACCGCTTTTCGATTCAGCCGGACCCCGATAGCAAACTGAAGCCTCCCCCACCCCTCAATTGATTAAGGTATTAAGAAATGATCAGGCCAGCATGTGGCCGACAGAATTACGTAAACACATCGGAATAAGACAGGAAGGGTAGGAGTTCCTCACCGATGACATCACGGCCACCAGGCCCCGTTGGGTGAAGTGGTTAATTTACTTTAGACACACCCACATTGTTATACATGTGACCCCTCAGGGCAAGTTATACTTGTGTGTATCGATTACATCTGTGACAGGAAATAAAGCACCAGAGTACTCAGGAGAGAAAGGGATTGAAATAAAAAAAAAAAGAAGTCTCCAATGTCTGAATGACACGAAGGTGTAAGTGAGCTAACAGCAGTCGGCAGCCCACACAGGACGCATGCTGCGGAAGGCGTGAGCCCCTCGCAGCTGCAGCAAACACACTCAGCGCTCTGTCCTTACTGTCACATGACTTCCTGCCGGTGACGAATCCCGAGATGCGGCGTGGGCTGCGGCCCTCGGTCTCCACGGCGATCTCCAGCTGTCCGCGGGACAACCAGAAGAGCTCGCGGCTGTTGAGATCCGCCAGGACTTCTGCGAAGTCCGGGTCCTGCAAGAACGTGACAGCGGCGCCCACATTAGAGCGGCGTTGTAATGACACCGCAGTGGGGGCCACGACGAACGCTGACGACGGAGCTCCGCACAGTGTGGTTATTCTGCCACACGAAGGCGAAACACGGTAACTGCGTATTTTTGTCAAAACTGAGTTATCACTGAAATGGGGTCACTTAGGCTCCGTTTTATCTCGTGACAAAATATCTTCATCTAAGCTCAGTTCTGAAGAAAACACTAATGCACGCGTGGGTGGAGAGTCAAGAAGCTCTGAAGCTCCTTTTCTCGGTTTCAGTGTCAGTGCAGTTACTGTGCTTGGTCTTGGTCTTTGTGGCTCAGTATTCTTGACCTTTCAGACGCATAAAGGGTGAGATAAAGCCTGGAGACCCTGTTAGCATAATCCTCACAGTAACTTTCCCATGAAGAACCTTGTATCGGCGTGACCTTCAAGGACCTTGTGTCTGTGACCTTTGACCCTCCAGCAAAGAAGAAGAGGAGCCCCAGACTCGCGCCCGGTCCACCCAGCTGAGCCCCTCCTGCTGTTATCTGTCACCCTCTGCCCTGCATCCGGGGGAGGGAAAGCGGATCCCCTCCGCGGCCGTGACCCTGCCCCAGCTAACCACTCGCACATGTGAGCAGCTTAAGCATGGCTCTGTCCTCCACCCCATCCCTCCTTCTTTTCCTTTCCCCTCCTCTCTCCCTGAGGGCTCATCTCTCCACCACACTCCCAAGGTCTGGGATACTCACATAGGCGGTCACGTTGGCACGGATCTCCCTCAGCACGTGGTGGCGGTACTGCAATTGCACCCGGATGGGCACTAGAGGGTGCTCTGCGGGGCAAAAAAAAAAAAAAAAAGTGTCTCAATCACATGACCACAGATATGGGCACATTGACCACAGCAAGCACCTTAAATGGAATCAGGACAGTTTCCCCACGTCTGCCCCCCCCCCACACCCGTTTCATGGTTTTCCAGCAGCCCCTGGAACAAAAGAATGAAGTGGAGGTTGTTCTCTGTGTCGCTGAGGGTCAGCATGGCGATTCCCCCCATCCCAGAATGTTCTTCTTCAGATGTTAACAAGGAGCTGAAGGTTTCTGGGAAAATGGAAATGGACATTGATGAATGTCATGTCAATGTCGTGATGAAACATGTCCATGCATGTTGCTGAGCATGTGCACACATGCACACACCTGCAAACAGCGCCCGGTGTTTGATGACTTTGCCCCGCATCTCGTCCTGCCGGCTGCCTCCGGTCGCCATGGAGATCCGCAACTGCTCTGCCTGCAGCAGACGTACCTGAGACTTGGAGAGGTTCTTCCAGACTCCACATACCTGCAAGGCAAAGGCGGACATGTAAAAGGTAGAGACTTGAGGCCAGGGGTCTATGCAGGGCCGGGGCCACAGAGACACAGGCCCCGGCTAAAAGCCGATTGGCTACTGGAGTGCCCCCTCCACTGTCACTCACCAATTCAAACCATATCATTGGCTAATGATAAGGTTGGCAGCTCTGCATAAACTATGGCCCCTCCAATTCCCCCTACCTTAAAAGAAATCCCAGAATCGCCTCTGGCTGGATTTGACGTGAATCCGAAGCCCTTGTACCAACTCTGACTCACACTCTGCTCCCTTAGCTGCCAGCCAAAGAGAGCCTTAGGCAAATATTTGCTTAGCGAACAATCGCAGTGATGCACATCGTAACACGAGGCTGGGCCTAATCTCGATTAATTATTTGTTCATTCCATTTGGAACACACATGAAATCACACTTTTAAAATGTACCCCAAGATGGCTTCCAGCATTGTGTGTGTCCCAGTGGTCATTTGGCTAAGAATGACAATGACATTTTCGATGGAATCCGATACAGGATGCATGTCATTTGACCAATCACAGTCCATTATTATGGGCTGCGGCAGGTCCTTATGATGTAACGCTGTGCTATGTTCCTCTCTTAAGTAAACATTTTCTCTGACAAGTTCAGGATATTTACTTTTAACGGCTTGGCTGTGAAACCTGCCAAACGGCTCAGGTCTCTGAGAGCTCACAAATCACGCGAACAGACTAACAAGTCCCGGAGCCCACGGCGGTACGCAAGTGAAGCACAGCTGACCACAAAGACCTTCATTGGTCAGCACAATGATCCGTCATCGCTACCAGCGCTAACTCTAATCTCCACATTGGCTCCTTCACCCTCTCTGCACTAGTGCCAATGTTTCCACATTCAGTGTCACTTGCTGACAACCCCATACTCACCATATTGGACTGTGTTGAATCCGGCCTTGGCACCCTGAACTGGAACACGGTGTTGCCATCGTTGTCCTGGAATAGAACTCGACTGGGTCGTGCCATTCTGAAGGAGAAAATGAGAAATTTCAAGAAATCATCACATGTAAAGACAGGGAAGGCATAACCTGGGACAATGCTTGCAGCCCTGGATCCAGTTATATTCTTTGCTTAATATCACCCCAGATGGTCTAGATACTAATAAACGTTAGATAAAATTAACTAAGAAAACATCCTTGGTTAAAGACAGAAACGTTGTTAATCACCCACTGACAAGTGGTTCTGACCATGTACCTTTTGAACGTGATCGAGAAGACTAGGTTGTTTCGCGACAAGGACAAACGGGCCCGGCCCACACCACTAGAAGTGGATCGCAAGGTATCCATCACTCCCGTCAACAGCGCCACAAAGTCTGAGGAAAACAAGAGTAGGAGACTGAGCCACTGGACAGCAGGCTTCAAGCAGAACTTCATTGCGTCATTGGATAATCCGATAAGAGGTTAAAGGTTATGACCTACAAGATTAGAGGACATGATATGATATGAAATGATATATATGATCATGGTCCAGAAGGCTACACTACGGTAAAATCGATAAGAGGTTTTGACCATGTGTAAGGATACCCTTACCTGTCCTACTCTCCCCAGGTAGCACGTCCTCAGAGCTGAGGTACGAGCGGTCATTATAGGACTTGTGTAAGTCATCGTCCTTCTCCTGTAGAAACTCCAGTCCATCGAACACAGACTCTACTTGCTTCTTCTCCTCTTCTCCTGTACAACACAAACACACAGACTCATTGGGGTATTTGAAACGTACAGTACCAACAGGGGGCAGAATTCTCCACAACCAAAACCAAAGGTCTTTTAGAAGTCTGCACTTGGGAGTTTCACATGTTCTGCTGGCATAAGAAAGAATGACTGGTTCAGACTTTAGAGGAGGCGGGTCAAAGCAATTAGAGGAGGCAGGATCAAGACGTCTGATTGGTTGGTCTGACATCTGACCAAGATCTGATTGGTTATCTCTTTGAACCAATCATTTTTCCCTTCTGCTCTCAGAACATTTTTGTGTAAATAAAGCTCCCATGAACTTGATGTTTCTGCTTCAGTTTTTTTCAGAGTGAGGAACTGCACCCTACGTAAGGAATAGACAGATTCTGAATGACTGAAATCTGGCCAGGACCATGATGCTGAGGTTTTGTCCAGTCAGGGTAAGCAGTCAGCAGATGTTCCTTTGGGTTCTCCTGTCCCATTCAGCTCTACCCCAGGTCTCATGCACACCCTCACAGCAGCCCTGCACTGCTAGCTAAGCCCATTCCCTCAATAGTCTTACCTTTGGGGCAGATCTTGCAGCATCTCCCTGGCAGAACAATGGGATCTTCACAGCTAGGTTCGGGGCAGTCCTGCTTGATGTTTTTACAGCTCACTTTCCCGTATACTTTTCCACGACGGTTTCTTTGCTGGGGGAGAAGGAAAAAAAGAGCCACTTTTCAAAGTCATTTCACGTAATTCCTCAATTTGGACCCAATTCTTCATCTGCTCACCCAAGATTAGCAAACTAATTTGACATTTGGCAGCACCTGATGACCACAGTCAGGCACGGCTGAAATCATAGTAACTGATCCAATTAAAAAAAAATTAAAAATAAAAAATAAAAATAAAAAAAAACACATTGCTAAATAAATCCATAATGTTTAATTTAGGAAAGTGTTGTGAGATTTTATAGTGACCCTCAGTTACCTGGGTGTGCCTGGGGACGCAACACAAATAAAACAGCATTAACCCTCCTATCACTGGTTTTCCTCAGACACCCACCCAATGAGATCAGTCAGTAATGGAAAATTCGGGTCTTTGGCTCGGTAGCAATGTCCTGTGTTCTGTATTACTCTGCCATCTTAAAAACAACGCGATACTTGAGTTTCAGTCTGAGGCCAATCTCTGTTATATTTCTAGTACGTAAAACGAATAATTAAATCCAGCATCTACCGTTTTGCTAGTTTAAAAGCTAATGCGATCTTAGTAATATTCACAAAAGAGAGTACAAATAAAGCGTATTACTGCAGTTTAACTTGCATATAGGCCTACGAATAAATCGCATGGATTTAGTCAAGAAAGGACAGGGAGAACGCCTTACCAGCTCGCAGTAGCACTGGACACAGTGCATGACTCCGAAAGGCTCCCCCAGGTCTGGATGCCATGAATCTTCCAATGAGTAAAACCTTCCTCCGAATGAGCAGCCTGCCACACAGCAGGAGAGTCAGTCAAATAGAAGTACACATGCATGCAGATCGCGGCATCTACGGTTTAATGAGAGTCAGCTGTTGAACCTTGCAGTAGCCTAAAAGGAGTCGGGAATCGGTGCACATTAAAGCGCTTCACTATAATAGGATGTGTAGTGCATTTCCACAACACGTCTACACATCGGGACACACTAAATATCGCAACAATGTCCGGCGCTAACAGCACGTAAAACTACAGAACATATCCCCAAAATCGGAACCCACACCGCCCACGGGAATACCACAGTGGATTAGTTTGGTGTATTGGCACGCCGAAAGTTTTCCAGACCACAAAACCCGCGTTTAACTTTGCTATGGGTGACCTGATGGAATTAATCAAACAGACAACAAAAAAATCCGTGTATTGAAAAATAAAAGAGCATATTTAATGTGTTCCCTTTGTTTCTGTCATCAACCACAAACACTAAAGAGGAAAAAATAAAAAATAAAAAATTGCAAAGGAGAGACGGCACTCACGCCGAGTCCATGGTAACCTGGTCGCCCTAAATAATCCTGGGAGTTAAACTTATCGCAGGCGCCAATACTGCAGCCCCACCAACATTATAGGAGTCTTACGTGTTGGTCACATTTTGAGCGTCTGCCTCAGTTACTAACGGCCTGGTTCACATTATTCTTTCATTAAGTGACTACTTTAAAGAGCTCAGTCGAGTCAAAGTGGGGCTGACCTCGATTGCATCCGTAATAAACATCTGAAATGCTTCATTTCTTGGCACAGTCCCGCAACATCATTCTCCTCCAGAAAGGTAATGACGGAAACACCGCTGATCAGCATTTCCACAGTTGTCATGTGTCTTTGTGACTAAGCTGTTCTTGGTGTAACTCTATTGCTAGAGGCAGGACAGCAGGAGCAGCCCGGTAAGGAAACTACATGTCTGCAAATGACTTCATTTCTTCGGTATGAAAGTGGTGTCTTAAATCATTAAATCATTTTCCCGCAATCATTTAAGTAGTGTTCGCCTGCATTACTCCTATACATATTCACTTCGATCTTAGTTTTCACTTTTAAATATTAAATATTTAAACTTTTTTGCCATTACGTGGTGAATGTACCCTGCGGATTAGTAAACCTGAATCATCGACGCGTCTTGTTGGGATTGTAATTTATTTAAACAGGTATTAGAGAAAACCCGGGGGCCGCGAGGCTGGAGGGCTCACCTGACGCTCCTTTGGACGGGGGGGCCTCCTTCTCCGACTGGATGGGCAGTGCAGGGGGCTTCATCCGAGAGGCCAGCCCGCATCGCATCCATGCGCAGCACAGTGCGCACAGCAGCGCCAGCGACCGGACGGTCTCCATCACAGTGACGTGCCGCGCTCCTTGGACCCAAGTCCTCTGTTTTCCCTGTATCAAAAAGCCAGTGTTCCTCTTTGAAATACCTTTCTCGCAGACCAGCTGAGTCTGAACGCCGGTATAAAGTTTTTTTCCACAAGTAAATGAAGACCTTCACTTAACTTAAACTGAAGTTATCCAAAAGACCTACAAAAGCTAAAAAGTAAAGCCTGCAGAAAACACGATGCCGACGGGACAGGAGTATTGGGCTCATATGGAGTCTCGGAAACTTGTACGCCACTTGTGTACAGTCCGGGGGCCTTTCCGCTTTATATGCTCCTGACGGCTCCGGCAGTCACCGACAGGGAGGGGGTGAGAAAGGGGGTGGGGGAAGAAACCTGGAAAAATTCGGGGCGGGGGGGGGTGCGACTGTCCAATTCCATACTTTTCACTGAATTCCCATAAATGCTAGAAATTCTCAAGTTGAGAAAGTCTTTTCTGCTTTCAATTAAGCAATAGCATTGTAATATTTCTCGTTTGATCGAACTGTATCTAAATTAAATAGATATAATAAAAATTTAACGTTAATAAAGCTTGCCGTTGCATCCCTTTAAAACAGCCATAACGCAATTTATAATAATTCAAGTATCAATTATTATTGTTTGATTGACAGGTTTGGCTAGTTGATCTGTCAGGATCCTAACCTACTACGGGTAATTTTATATTTTAATAATAAATTTATATTATTACAAATATTGAGCGGCAAATTTGTCAGGATTGTCAGTTTGACGATATTGTCAGAACGCGCGGCTGATCTGACAATCTGTGCCGTTTAAGTTCACAACGAAATTAATTATACTTCCAAGATGTCATTCCGTGAAATAAGGACACGTTGCATTACGAAAACATACATCAAATTGTTCATTGTTATTTTCCTTATGATGGATACTGTAAGTGATGCTGATCGCCCGGATTTAATAGCAGTAGTAACGCTGAAACGGTCTTAAACCACTACCTAGGGTATATCTTTATGTGCAGTAAGGGTGAGCGCTGGTGGTTTATCCAACGATCCTCGTTGTACAGGCCGTGTTCAGGCCACACCAAAGAACTATAAAATAACAATTATAGATTTCAGAATTCTCATTGGGTCCGATTTGTAATTGACCTGGCTATTCAGAGAACCGCAGCCCTGATACTGTGCGATCGTAAAAAATGTGTACCTTTGCTTGTCACTGGGGCTGTACCCTTGTAATTGTGCCATTTAAGGTACAGAAATTGACTCTGAGGAACATCCGAAAGGTACAAACAACATTAATGCACCATCAACGAAACAGAAATGTCCCCCATAGTCCATTTCTGTACCTTAAAAGCTAAATTACCTATAACTAATGGTAGAATTGGCAGACCCTTGAGGGTAGAGCCCCAGTGACAAGCAAAGGTACACATTTTTACCCTTTTTTCTGAAAGTGTATATTTAGGCTTATGAAATACCATCATTTGTTAGACGCTGCTGTGCTGGTATACGTTATGCATACATTGAAGTTGGGATACCAGCTAAGAGAGAGCGTTGCTCGTGTGAAGGTGAGGTGTTATTTTTATGCAGATGTGATATTTTTTGACTGCCATTTTCCTTGTGAAATTCACACCGTGGTTCAATCAATTTCTCCTACGCCGAGACGTGAATGGGAATCGATGATGGTCTGCTTGCATTTAATCATTGGGTGATAACTAGCCGTGCCATTTAATGCAGAAGAAAAGGCAATTCATTAGGGAGACTGGAAAGCAAATTGCCTGTTCAGGATAACACGATAGATTTCAATTATGCAAGGCCATTGTTGTGTCATGAACCGCAACCGTTCCGTTGGTGCATCGCTATGTGGAACAGTTACACTTAATTTCTCGTGATTTATGATCAGTATGCCTATAAAACAGCGAAAAATATACTTAGTATTCGTACTTTTAGTTATGCACACCGCTGGTAGTACATTTTGATACTGCTCAAAAAGCACCATGACTAGAAAATATATAGTTGGCGTAAACACCTTTTGATTTATCAGACCGACATTTTAAGATTCAAAATGCAACTAAAGTTAAACAATTATTTTCCTATGTCTCCACTGCCACTAAAGTGTGTTTCGAATTAAATTCTGGATGATTATGGTTATTAGGAAAAGAAAAATTAATAAAAGCAGCTTAAGCCGTAATCAAGGTGTCAGACAATAGGCATGTGTTCACATGGAGTCTCTTAATTCTTTCCAGCAAACAAAATTTGAAGAAAGATTCTGAATCTAGGACATTCGGTAATGTTAAACGCGCGATATGAAACGCAACTTTCGTGATTGTAAATGTAATGTTAAAAAATGTCCATGCAATTCTGCGGCATGTCTCAGACTTCGTTCATCTTAAATACGTCATTGATACGCTTTATTTGGCCGATCTCGGATTTCCTTACACGATACGGAGTATCTTTGCATTTATGCACAACATGTTGTTTCAGTTGTGTAGCTAAACAGGCGCCCCTCTCCGCCGCCAGACGGACACACACGTAAGTCCACATCCTGTTTGCTTGCTGGATTACACCAGAGGTGTGAATACGGAGGCATGTGGGAGTTCAGCCAGCCGGGGCCCCAACTTGCCCCTTCAGGACGGTCCGAGGATCATGCGCTCAAATATTTTCCTTCGCATCTGAACGACAAGTAGGAAATCATGAGATTCGTGCATCTTTATACTCCTAACGATAAAACAGTGGTTTTCTGGGCTCGTTGACCTACGAACGACTCAGAAGTTAGACAGCCTTCTTTCTATCCTTCTGGAAGAAAACAAACAAAATGACTACGGTTGATTTATTGCCTGACATATTATTCGGAAACTTCTGAACATTTAGACTACCTAATATTTCCGTAACTAAATTCTTATATGCAATGTCCAATAATTAAATATAATCACTACCAATAGCCCAAAATAATTTAAAATGGGCATTTCTTAGCAAGTGTAATTCCAAAAAGGGTGTTACAATCAGTGAACAGAATCAAATTACAAATAATCGCGAAATTATTAAGTCTAAAAGACGAAATACCGTACAAAATGGACAGTTCTCCCGAGATGCTGTCATGTTTCACGCAGAACAAACCTTTCACAAATGTTCAATCTCACTTATTTTATGAAACTGAAATACCGAAGAACGCGCACTAACCACAGAAAAAAAACATTAGCCTTAAGTCCTATTTCTGTATAAACACGAGACCAAGTTATTTTGATTATTGTTTGGATAAGTATCGGAAAAACAAATAATAAGCGTGTAAATAAAATATAGGCACACCCTGGTCTCGCGCGCTCGACTGGGACCCCGGATTTTTATCAAATGCAGACATCTTTCCGGAATTTTGTGTACAAGATTGCTTCTAATTGTTTCAGTGGTATCGGACATGGCGTCAGAATTTCGGGTAAGTCAGAATTCATTAATTGAACCGTTTTATTTCCCTCTATTTCAAAATATTTCCAAGAACCGCATGCGAGAACAACAACCAGCAATTCAATTAATTTTTATGTAGCGGGTTTCCCAATGTGGTTGGCCCTAAGTGTAATAGAATCAAACGACAGTGAACCTACTGCCATGCTACACTTTAGAGGAACAATAATGTAAATGAACAGTGAAGAACCGGAAGACAGCGAAGAAAATTAAACAAATATCATTCGTCTATAAAGTTGGTAGGCCTATTAAATCCTTTTAGATGTTTTAAACGAAGGGCATATCTAGCTATTGAAAAGACCAGGGTCTAAGTCAAGTTTACCTGAGGCTTGTCTTATTTATTAATCATTCACGTACTTGTGTGGCAATTAACTCATATCCTACAGACTGGCATATTGGCGAGTTCTGGTCATTTTTATATACAACTTGTGTTAAGTTGATCAGTCTATGTTAAAACGTTACGTGTTTATCTGTATATGTACACGGGTACATGAATTAAGCCATTTCATTACACTCAATAGAATAACACACATAATAAAAACAAATTCTAACGTATAGGCACCTCTGTATACATTTCAAATGGTGACTTTGCTTGCAATTAAAACATGTCCACCATCCGAATCGGTAGCAAAGCAACCAATCAATATGTTAATTGTGCGGCGCAGTTCAATGTTTATTCATGTAGCGAATGCTGAGATTCAATTTGCAAACACTCTCGAAGGACGCTGGCAGAAAGTGCGCGGTCCCCGGGGTGCTAACAGGGTCCTGCCTCCAATTTCCGCAAGCCCCGCGTACCGCGTGGGACTAATTATCACCCTCTACGCAATTAGCGCACAGAAGCTTTGGGCAAACAGTGGCCAGGAATCTGAAGAAATCGCAGCACCTGTCAGTAACACCTCTCCGCATCGGCGTTTTGCGCCAAAGATGCAGCGCTGCGGCTTGGCGGATGAGAGCGGCAGTGACGTCCTCGCCGCGCCGTTTGCAGACCGGCGTTTTCACGCGGATCCTTCATGAGCTGTAATGCTACTCGCGAGCCACGGAAATGCTGTTCTAAATACTAATCAGCCTCCCCGTTTTATTAGCGAGATTAAAATGACGTCCGTACGTGCTATTTCGGTCTGAAGTCCATCTTCTCATCTAGACCAAGAGGTCCTTGCAGAATAATGGTGAGTTGTATTAACGAGCAACCCTTCTGTTATGATCAGGTTTCTGATACAGAAACAAGAGTAAAACTGTCCTGCTCCAGACCAAAGAATTGAAAACAAAAAAGTATGATGTGTTTAAGAGCAGTACTTGTGAGTTTCTTTCCGCCACTGACCCCTCAATACATTTCTGGGTTGAAGTTACACCCTAATGGAGCAGAGAGGTCAGCAGAGAGGTTGCAGTTACACCTGGCCGTGACAAAGCCAATGTGCCGCAACCTGGACCTGTTTGCTGGGCAGGTCGAAGTGCTGTTCTCCCGTGCCTCCGAACCCCCCCTGCTTTGAAGTGGGCGAGATTCTGCAGGCTTCAAAGGAGTCTTAGCTGGAACACACACCAGAGTATCGCGAGCCCCTCCCTTCCCAACACCTCCCTGGCCCTTGGGATAAACGTACGTCGCCAGCTGCCACTGTTTCCTTTGTCAACACCGGTTTTTCTCAAGGTGGAACCCACACAAACACCAGCGTGCCACTCAGCCGCAGTCAGAGACAGACACCTCCTCAACCCTCTGGGTGATGCATCAGACAGACCGGAATGGCGTTTCACTGCACCAGGGACCGAGCTACATCTGTGCAAGACTTGGGGTGGGCTGGGCATATTCACGCCCGATCAGGGGCCTCTGGGTGAGCAGGCCGTGGAAGCTCAGCGCCGGGTCGCCCAGTGTCTTTACCCAGGATGGAGCCGTCTTCAACCCGAGGCCCAGCGGGAAAGCCTGGGGCTCGTGGCCTTGCAGCCTGGAGCAGAATATTAAACTTCAGAAACCATTCCAGGGGTCACCCTGTGCCCAACACTGTAGGAGAGAGTCTGATATTGAGGAGGACACAACTTAATTTAAATACAATGGTCTGTTTATTGGGGAGGGGGATGGATGGATGAATGAATGAATGAATGAATGAATGAATGAATACAAATAAAATATTGAGGGGTACACACACCCCCAACCTCCCAGTTCCTACGCCTCTGCATGTACCCTCTGTTACCTTTCTGTGTCTGCTACTTATAGTCAACATAATAAATAATAATAATAATAACTGTACATCAGTTGCCCACTGATTGGAAATGCATATACCTGGGGGGTCAGGGGTCTGTGTTGCTCCCTGTTCCTGAGCCAGAATGGGACCCCATGGTCCTAATGAACAGATGATGAACTTCAGACCAAAAGAGGAGATGAGAGAGGGAGAGACTGGGTCATCATGGATGATTCAGGAGAGGCATCGGAGATGTAGGCAGGCAGGGGGACGGCGTCACTGTGAACCGTGGGAGAATGTGCACCGCGCACAGGGCCTGGGGGGGTCAGGGCGCAGTGCCACACATTCAGCCAGCTCACTGTAAACTTTAAACACATAAAAAATCCTGCAGAATTTTCTACTTAAGCAACACATGGGACTATGGGAGAATAACAGAGATCACACACACTCAGTTTATTGAAGTGGGACTTCGGTACTTCTCATAGAGTAAACTCCCCTCAAAAAGAGATTAAAATAAAACACAGCATTTCTGTGGTTGGCGACTGAAATAAACTGTCCCATCGCCTCTTCACACATACCCACAGCGCCCCCTTGTGGCGACGCGCGCACTCGGGTTATTCAGACGAACTGAAAACACTAGCTTTTTTTGAAGTACTACAGACCATTCACTCGTTTTTTTAAGCCAGATGTCTCCATATATAGGAAACTATTGGATCATGCAGGTTTGTAATATTACTAACATCTCAGTCCTGTCTGTTGTTATCATTACCCAGGCTTGTGGGCAGTGGGGGCTTGATGGTTAGGGAAGCACACTTGTAATTGAAAGATTGCAGGTTTGAATCCCTGACCAGCAAAGCACCACTGAGGTACCCTGAGCAAGGTATTGCCCCCAAGCACTGCTCCCCGGGTGCTGAATTAGCTGTCCCCTGCTATGTCATGATGCCACATATGGATTAAACGCAGAGAACACATTTCATTGTCGTTTGCTGTGGTGTGTCAACAATAATCACTAAGTCTCTGAGCCCTTCATTGGAAAGTCTCCGGTTTCAGCAGAACAGTCGCACGTCCATGGATCCCTAACCCCCAGTTCCTGGGGTGCTGCATGTTGGGCTGATCATCCCCACCCCCCCCCCCCCCCACACACACACACACACACACACACACAAGCTCTGGAGAGCAAGATGGCACAGACAATGAAAAGCATTCCAATGTACTTGTGCGAATGGCAAATAAAAGATTTATCACCTATCATTTGTTCGACATCCACTGAACATTCATCTGACACTGATTAATGGAGAGAGGAGGAAATCTATTTCCCTGGGGCTTTGCTGCTCATGTTTCCAGCCTTTCAGGAGCATCAGGTGAAGTAGGGAACTAGAGGTGTATAGTTCAGGGGGCAAGTGTAGTAGCTCTGGGCACAGGAAGACAGAGAGAGCATGGAATGGAGAATAGCCAAGTAAAATTAGATTAGATCCGATACAGTTTGATTAGATCCAGTGCATTTGCCCAATAGGAACATGGAGGCTGGGTTTGGCTGGGCATTGTGCCGTCGTTTTGATATTCCACGTGCCTCAATTCAATTACCGATGTTGAGGCAAGAATTACAGTGGGTCCCCCTCAGAAAAATTTATCCTAAGATAAAAAGACCTGCCTCTCAAAAAAAAAATTAATTAAATCCGTGCACAGCAGACATACTCTGACAGTGTCACAGGGCCTTTCAATCAGAGCGAACCACCGCTATGCCACACCATGGTACAGCTGCTCAAGATGCTCACTATGGTGCACCAGCAGCCTCTGGGGTGAAAGGCTTTCATCAGTCTCCTCAGGAAGTAGCAACACTGCTGCACCTTTCTGACCATGGTGGAGGGGTTAACAGTTCAGGAGATGTCCTCAGGGATGAGGCTTGCAGCTGGAGATGCCCCCTACCCAGACTCCCATTGGGGTGTCTATCTCTAAAGTCCACCATAAGCTCCTTAGTCTTGACTGTGCTGAAGTCTGCACATACATGTAAAGGCAGATTATACAATTAAATGCAGAACAACATTCATACACATAATAATGTATAATAAAAATTAATATACAATTATTTACAGGGATGAATATGTACATATTGGTCAATATGTGGTCAGTTTTCTCCTTTTTTGTAGTTCCTGTCTGTATTCCTCTCCTCATTGGTCATTGGCTGGGAACTGGCTTCTCGCCCTTCAAAGCAGGGGCGTCGCCAGAAATCTTGGGCCCCATGAAAGATTAGAATTTTGCCCCCCCCCCCCCTTTTTGC
>JAODLC010000040.1:663748-676380 GCA_026781145.1 Hippopotamyrus pictus | reverse complement strand
TTATTAAGATAATATTATTAGCCCCTAACAGGGCCCCATGTCAGTGCTGGGCCCCTAGAATCGTTCTAACCTTTCCCACCCTGGCGGCGCCCCTGCTTCAAAGTATCCGCGTTTAGCTGCTCTAGTCCCCCCTACGTAATTCCTCTTAGAGGCTGTTGGTTGCATTCTTAAAAAACGTTCAATCTGGCTACTCGAATCGTGTGAATCGCCCCCCCCCCCCCTTACCCTACAGAAAATACAAGCCCCTACACGTCCTGGGTCTTTGCTTTACAATGGTGTTTAAGGCAGGAAAAGTCCCATTCGACTATGCAACGCAGGGACAGTAAAATTCCTTTTTATGTGTATAAACAATTATACTGGGAAAAATTATTTTACTGCTACCCCCAAAAATGATACAATAATTTAAAGCCCAGAACCAGTCTAACAAATATTTAAATAAGCACTCCGTCAAGGGACATAAAAGCACCAAGACAATTACATATGTACAGATCACAGATAAAGGATGCAGACCTGACAAAAGGGGATTCAACGGTCTTATCAGTCGAGCCAGATGTTTAAAACCGCTGCAAAAATACGTAAGTCTCGCTGGAGACGGACGAAATCTGTGCAGGTGCGAGTGAATGAGCTCGGGCGGAATGCCGGGCATCTGACTCCGGTCTGACCACGGTAACGGGGTGAAGGAGGCGTCGGTAGCGCGTTTGGGTAAACAAGGCGTGCGGGACTCGGCGCGGATCCGCGTCACCACCCGGGACATCTGTCTGTGAAACATTAACTTTGTGAGTCACACCGGGTGTTTACTTTGCATTGCTCAAGCTTGCACTAAAGTAAATTGTTGCTGTTGACAAGTCGGTGATACTCAAGAAGATCCCGAACTGCGACAATTAGCTGCACGCTTTTGACGTTTAAGATCGCTGTCCTCCGGTGGCCTTTGCGGGAATGTTACATAACAGGAATCCCAAGAGCCCTGCTCGTTAATCTCACATCTATGACATAGTCGATCGCCCAGGGACAGGATCGGGGACAGGGAATGGACCCGGGGTGGAGACTGGGACTGGCACTGGGGCTTAGTCGGTGAGCGATTCAGGTACTGCCAGCGTGCGGAGTTTTCTGGGAATCCGCCTGACCCATTCATTTAAATGGGAAGTTTGTTTGTGAAACATGGAAACGGCAGCGCTGGGACAGAGTAGGTTATGGATATAAGCAGTGAGTATCTGAACTTTATTCTTTCGTGCGCTTAGTACCATGATTAAAATCATGCATGAATGCTGCAAGCTCATTGTAACACGTAACTACTGTATTATTTAAACAATGCGTTTGTTTAACCCTCCGTATTAAATATATTATTAAATCTGCGTCAAAACTAATTATTTTGGACGATATCCAAGTGGTAATAATGCCGGTCACGGGTAAGAAGTGGTTAATGTCATGGCGGCGGCGCCAGGCATGGATGCGTGCGTATAAGTGATGGATCGCACTGCGGCGACCTTGGCAGGTTGCAACCTTATTTATTTTTCGTGCAAACAAAAATATTGTCTCCTGCAACATGTTCAGCGCATTGCGCTGGACTTCGATGGACCGCTTTTGATTCAAAATCTAATTCACGCTTTCGGATCTGCAGGTCGTGTAACAAATGTATTAAATGCTAGTCAACCAATTTCGCATTTTAAAAATGTCACTTTGGAAAAATAAGGTGATGTAGGCCGAGGCAGGTGAACACAAATGCAGTGAGGTTTTCCACTATCTGTGTGAAGTGGTTTCAGATCTATTTGTAGTCTGAACTATAAGGAATATTTTCCCTTTAGGCCTATATAAAGAACATAACATGTAAATATTAAATGTTTGGCTGATCAGCGGATACGTCGATCTGAAGCCGGTTTCCTTATAGTTCGGACTACGGCGTTTCTCCGATTTTGGAAACAATGAATTGGCAAATACTCCTTTAGAATACAAACTCTTAGACTTGGCTGATTGCTGCGTTTAGGGGCGTCGGACCTTGTGTAATGGTGGACCTGACGAACCAGGGCCCTGCCTGCATGGGGCCCTCCAAAAGCGTCGGAATTAACTTAGTTTTGATTTCTATTTTTCATACTTTCTGTTACTACAGAAATAAACAGTAACTTCCATGATTAGGTCTGCTTATCTGCCTGCTTCCTGCCCCCACGCGCCCCCCTCAAAAGTAAAAGTGGTTTGATCCACCGGTGTGCAAGTCTACCGTGTAAGAAACTTACGCATTCAGTGGCTTTCACATGTTCTGAGTTCAGAATGAATCCTAAACTAAAATCAGGATTTCATAAGCTGAAGGAGCGCAGTGATCAAGAGGTAAAATTAAAAGAAGGCAGGCAACTGCTGACAAGGTTCCTTCAAAAAAATCTAGCCTAAAATGCCAAACAGCACTTTGCAGAAACGTAAGTTAGCTTAGCTTGGGGGGTAACTAATGGAATCGAAAATGTATCATCTTGTCTTAACGACGCTGAAGCTGGCTCCTTATTCGCAACTTATTCGGATTTTTCGGTCCACCTTAAAAGCTGCGCAGCCGAATGCAATGACGCGATTGCGCCTGTAGGGGGCCTCATTTAGCGAGGCTTAATTTCAGAACTTCACTTGACTTTTGATTTGTATTAACTGGAACACGATTCTACTGACTTGTTGCCACTTTGAGGAAAGTACATATCTGGGCAGTTTCAGTAATAGTATGTGTGTATTTTATCAGAAAATGAGACAAACACAAACGTCTTTCCACTCGCAATCATGCCCAGAAATACGCCCAATTAGGCAAATATGAACTTCTCAGCACACATCAGTACATTGTCATACTGTCGTGCACAGTGCTGTGAATAAGAAGTCAGGTTTCCAGATTTTATTTGAGTAAAATCTGAGAAATCCCCATTGTGCACAATACTGAAAGTGAGTGATTATTTGTCACTGTCAACACACCAAAGCACAGCACACAGTACCCCACAACAAAATGTGGCCCCCATCCAGGAAGGAGCAGTGGACGGTGGACATGGGCAGTGCCCGTGGAGCGGCGCTTGGGGACGGTACCTTGCTCAAGTATGAGTTTGTTTTCATTTTATTTTTAAAGTATTAAATCAGTCTGGGTAAGGACAACGTCACTTTTTCTATATAGTGGGATACCTGACGTGTACTAAGAAGTTCATATTTGCATGATTGGGAGTGGAAAGACGTTTGCGTTTGTCTCATTTGACAAGTGCCCAGATATGTACTTTCCTCAAATTGGTAACAAGTCAGTAGAATCGTGTTCAGTTAATACGAATCGAAAGCCAAATTAAGTTCTGAAGGTAAGCCTGGCTAAATGAGCCCCCATTACCCCAATCGCATTATTGCATTCGACTGCTCAGCATTTAAAGTGGACCGGAAAATCCGAATAAGGACCTGTGAATAAGGAGCCGACTTCAGCCTCGTCATATCTTAAGAGTACAACATCTTGTTTTACCATTTCATCAAAGCCCTTCATCGAGAACTAGTGCCATAACTTGATGTCTCCCCGTTTCCTTAACTGGGTCTTTATTAAATTTACTGGAATGCTTTTCACATAGTAATGAGGATGTACAATACGTGTTAAAGGACAAATGCTGAATACTGAATGCAATAGCAGATCCAGAAATCATAGCCTGGAAGAGCCGGCAGAGAATCTGGTGGGACAGTCCCAAAATTCACTTTGCAAGAAAATCATACTATAAACGCAACTACGTATTTAATGGTAAGACCAAAGAGAGAGAAAACCTGAGGTGCCTTTCAACAGCACATGTGCTCTGGTTGAATTAACGACACACACACACACACACACACACACACCTGTCAGATAAAGCTCACTGCCAATGCCGACTGTGAGAGAGTTCTGGGTTCCACTTTACAATGAGGCTCCCGTTGTAAATGGCAGTAACTCATTAATAAAAAGAAAACTGTTATAACTTATTTTAAATTGTCTATTAATAATTTACAAAGTGTTACAACCTAATTTATAACCAGATTATGAACCATTCATAAGCCCTTTATATAGGTAGCCTTATTGTAAAGTGGCGCCAAGTTCTGTCTGGGTGGGCCCACGTCCACTCATGCTGCCTCTGTAGTCTGAATGGCTGCAAATCGCTGGGTGTGAAGGCACCGTGATGGTCATGGGGCAGATGCTGACGCTGTCCGTCTCTGTGCTCATCTAGGCTGCCTGCTGCTGCTGCTCTGTATGGCTGCCTCCAAAGTGCCGATTATTCAGGCCCGACCAATCGACTTTGTGTGCAGTGACCATGCCAGGATGGAGATGAACAAAGCGAAGGACCTGGAGGCAGCCATGGTGAGACAGATTATTTGCTGGTGCAAAGCTGTCAGCTGCCTCCCCGTGGGCCTGCTTGGTTTTTGTGCGTGCGCGTGTGAATCTCTCTCTCTTCCCATTTACTTCCCATGGTCTCCCTGTCAGAGTGAGTGCCGGGGTTCAAACCCCCTCCCATCTCTCGTTCCGCTGCCCTGCGTCAAGATACACAAAGCATCATGGGAAAAAAAAACAGTGAGTCGTCCTAGTAAGAGCCTGGGGTTCTGGAGCGCGATGACATGCCTGCACGTGGGCAGTGACAGACTCATTCTTCTACCTGTGTTTCTTCCCAGCTTCAGAAGAAAAGGGATGAGGTCCAGGCAGCTCTGAGGATGTTGGGTGAAGGGGTAAGAGCGGTCAGGGCCCACAGCCAGCCTGGGTGTCCTGCTGTCCTATTGGATCAGCTGGAACACAGTGTGACCAATCATCTGCTCATAGTGGCACACCTCCCCCTCGGGGGGGAAGGTACACAGGTATGAACACACACCATTACTCCGTCACTCACACGCACGTTCGCACTGTTGACTGACCATGTCACTCGCTCTCCTCTTGCAGGGTGAATACCACCATGTGGATACCTCCTGTCCACTGCAGCACACTCAAAACCTGGGGCACATACTGGAGCATTACAACAGGCTCCTGAGGGGCAAATTGGAGTGGCTCATGGGGGAACTGAGTGTCTGGTGCCACGAGGAGAGCTGACCGCTACTGCCACACACAGGAATGGTCCAGTCTGGCTAGGAGACCCCTGCTTGGGGTTCCCCTCCTTGTGCCCTCATTGCCGAAGCTACCTGAGCACAGTGGAGATCAGGAGTCACCTGCATGTGAACAGTGACCCTTAAATGAGGAGATGAATCTAGACCACATCCACATACTGCTGGTTACTTCCACCCAGGCTAGCAAGAGACTAGCGTGAATCCGTGCACTTGAAACACTAACGGATAAGCTAAATGCGCTATTGAATGGGACGGAGTGCATCAGAAGGGTCTGGGTGCAAAATCTTCCTCTGTAAGAGGTGCAGTGGAGAGCGTTACATTTTTATACTGATCCCGATGGAGGCACAGTAGGTTAGCACTGCTTATCTCTAGCGTTGGTGGTTGTCCTCCTGTGAAGTTTCTTGTTTTTCTTGCATTTAGATGGGTCTTCTCTGAATACTGCAGTTTCTTCCTAGAGTCCAAAAACATTTGCTGAGGGGTATTGGTGTCTAAATTGCCCATACTGGGTGAGTTTATGCCCTGTGATGGGCTGGCATCCTGTCCAGGGTATCCCCAACCCTGTGCTCCATGGGATAGCTTCTGTGTGACCCTGAACTGAATAAACAGTTAGGGAAGATATTACTGGGGCACATAAATATTGAATACTATATTTTGATATAAGCTTTTGTCTCATTACATTTGGATGTGAAGGCCCACGGTGTGGTTTCTTGAAATACAAAAACCCATTTGAGTCAATAGGAGATATCGTTAGAACTTCTTAATCAACTGTTAATTATATATATATATAGTTTCTAAATAGCTAGCTGGTATATGTTTCACAAGAAAAGTAGTTAAATATCAAATAAATAATTGTAATGTCATGCAATGTAATCAGAGGTATTCTGATTTTTCTCACACGCTCTTTTGCGCCCTCTAATTAAACGGCGCCTCGGGCGGTACCTATGTCGCCTATAGAGCGGGCCGGCCCCGCACAGGATTTATAATAAGGAAAGTTTGGTGATCATACCTCCCCACGACCGTGTCTAAAATAACCGGTTGAAAGGTGGCTTGAGGGCAGAATATTGCGTATATTGTAATTCTTTATTGTAAGCCAATTTCAACCGTTCCAGAAAATATACAGTAGCCGTGCTGATACTGTACTACGTGTTTAGGCACGTTCTGTCACGCCTGTTAATCGCAAGTTATTTGCTGATATGTATAGCGGGGCGGGCACCATCAAGCAGGTATCACCGGTGTGACACCGAACGCTCATCTGTCACTGATTGGCTGAGCCGTGTGACGGGACGCACGAGGAACCGCCCACGTGCACAGGTCACATGATCATCCCGACTAAATCTCCGGTAAACGGGCGCAATTAAAATTTGCGGAGGAGCTCTAAGCTCACTGGCGACTGAGATCTGCGCCTTCGCCGCTTATATCTTCATTTCGTCGCTGGGCAGTTGGCGACTCGTGTTTATTTCACTTTTGATCGTTCAGCTTTCCTTACTGTTCTCAGCGCGAACCGGCAACAACTGGACGTGTACGGGGCGCTCGCGGGCGACGCGGCGATCGGTTCGGCCCATCATCACCATGACGGAGCGGACGCCGCTGCTGCACTATCGCTTGTCCACCAGCGTCAATGAGACGGAGCAGCGCTCCAGCCCTGTCGGGGTCGCGGTGGAACGGACCCCGGCGGCGTCCCGGCGGAAGGCTTCCAGAAGTCGACCGCAAAAGCTGTCCACTTTCTTCGGCGTGGTCATCCCCACGCTGTTATCCATGTTCAGCGTCGTTGTCTTCCTGCGGATTGGTGAGGATCCCATCTCCGCCAGACGGTGTTCGGGTGTCCCTGCGCGGCTATTCTTTCTTCCCCTGTGTTTGGTGGGAGTTTCTGTCCAGCCTGGCATCGCTGGCTTTGTCGTGATGTATTGCCTTGTAGATATGATTGTAAATAATGGCGGGCTTTGGCCACTGCACTAGGCGGTCCTGTAAGTGAGACACTTACCGAGGGCCGATCGGTCCTAAGTCTATGATCCTGCCCCGAGGTTAATATTAAGCTCTCACATGACAGCCTGGACGCCAGTGGTAAATAACTTACCGCGCAGATGAGGGTCATAGTCCTTTTAAAAGGCTTCTGTTTCTCGATCCTATGAGGTGTCAGCTGCCTGCTTTCTGTCCTTAATCTGCTGAAAATGCCGGCCGTTTTGTACGTAACATGTATAAACTTCCCTGAGTCCTCTAAATGCCGGCTAGAGTAAATGTGAGAGGAAATCCCTGATTGGTTTTAATCCTTCCTTCCGGTACCCATGCTGCTCTACCAAGAACGTGCTCTTCGGATGTAAGAAACAGCTTGTTAGTGTTTTTTTTTTTTTTTATTCTTAATTTTGCCAAAATTTGTTGGCCGCCATTAAGAGGTTTTATTTTTTTCCGGAAGGGTGTGTGCTTTCCTGGAGGTGTTTTCTAGTTCTTTCATAACACTTTAATATTAATATGCTCCCACAGATATCCCTGTATATGTGACCTCCTGCTGACCCTGATGGTCTATCGGTCAATCAGGTGTCACTGCTATGCAGTGATCTGAGGGCCAGTGGCTCTGTGCTTGTGTCTGTAGGATTTGTGGTGGGGCAGTGTGGCCTGTACCAGACGTTTGCCATGCTGTTGGTGGCCTACTTCATCATCAGTATGACCGTGCTGTCCGTGTGCGCCATCTCCACCAATGGGGCTCTGGATGCGGGTGGCGCCTACTGTATCCTCTGTCTGTTACCCACCGTCTGTTGGGGGCTGGACACTGTCACTGAACAGTGTACTCCTTTGACCTTGAGTTTGTGGCATTACATTATCCACATGTGTTCTGTCACATGAGGTTTTAGTTAATATTAGTTTCATTGAATAACAAATTTCGGTTTTGGTTCAAGGGTGTCCTGGCTTCTGGGCTTTGGGTCTCCCCAGCTTCTCTCCTCAGGATCAGTGCCTCTGGACACTGGAGCTTGACTACTACTCCTTTCCTCAGTCTGCTCGCTCCCCTTGCCCATACATGCAGTGTTTCCATCCTTGACTGTCCGTCCTACCAGACATGATCAGTCGAGCCCTGGGACCAGAGTTTGGCGGCAGCCTTGGAATCATGTTCTTTTTTGCCAACGTGTGCGGGAGCGCCCTCTATGTGCTGGGGCTGGTAGAAGCAGTGCTCGCCACCTTCGGCGTTCAGGAAGGTATGGGAAGCTTTGCTTTGCTTTGCTGCATGAAAGAGGCCTCTGCTGTCGGAGGGTTGCGCGTGTACCGCCTGACTCCCTCTCCCCACAGATGTGTCTGGCCTCTCCCACACCCAGTACGTCCTGCCGGTCGGTTACTGGTGGTCCCTGCTGTACGGCACGATCATCCTGCTGGTGTGCCTGCTGGTCTGCCTAGTGGGTGCCCACATCTATGCCAGGGCCACCTTCCTCATCTTCCTCATCGTCATGCTGGTCCTGGCCACGGTCTTCGTCAGCTTTTTTGCCGTACGACCCCACATGGTACAATTACCTGTGTCCAATTACTCCAGAGTGCACAGTGCCAATTTCACAGGGTTCAAACTGGACACACTGCTGGGAAATCTCAAAGGTGTGTATATTTATGGCCCGGTGGGCTTCCACAAAGTTCTGTGATGTTCCTGTTCCAGTATCCTATTTTCTGGAAGAATGATAGAGCACCTAAGGCAGTGTTGTATTGAGAAGGATTTTCTTTTATTGTTTTATTTTATGTTATGTGATGCCACATTAAGTCCAGGTGCAGATGACTGAAACTCTGGGCTCTAAATAGCTGTATTTCAGCTGCATGAGGGAAAAATTAGCGAAACATTACAGGAAATTTGTGTGAATCAGACTGGAGGTGGAGGTCAGGCCCCGGGGCGCCGCGGTCGACCCGGTCGGGGATGGTCATCGCCTGCCGCATTTTGTCTCTGCAGCTGACTACACGGTGGACTACACCACTGGGGCCATGATGACCTTCGCCACGGTCTTTGCAGTCATGTTCAACGGCTGCACGGGCATCATGGCCGGCTCGAACATGTCCGGTAAGCGGCGGGCTGAGGGTGACCACGTCCCTCCCCCTCGGTGCTCCCGGTGACCTGAGCCTCGTTCTCCATGGGCGGTTGTGTTTCAGGAGACCTGAAGAGTCCCAGCTACTCCATCCCCAGGGGCACCATCACTGCGGTCATCTTCACCTTCATCACTTACACCCTGCTCAGTGTGTTGGTGGCGTGCTCCTGTGAGCGGTCAGTCCCTCCCCCATGATCCCTTCCACGCCACATCCATCCCAGTAATCATTTGACTTTTATACATCCTGCCTGCTGGTGTTGAGCTACAAGTTGGAGTTGGTCCTCCCTGTGCTGGCTGCAGGTCTTGAAGTTAGGCTTCTCTTCAACATGGTTGCTTGGATCCAATATGGCGTTGTGATCATGTGATCCATTTGGTCACGTGGTGTCGACAGTGCACGAGGGAGTCTTGCCGTTGTGTGCCTGTCGCCTCCCTTCAGCAAGGCTTTGAGCTCCAGCGTCTGAGTCCGAGCGACGGTTATGGTCAGGCTGGGGTTAGCAGACGACGTCTCTGCTTCCCAGATTCCTCACGTGACCGTTTGCGGCTCATGTGTACACGCTCAGAGGAAGTGTAGCTTCGCTGCCCCCACTGGCTGTCTGCTTCTGCCCCCCCCCCCCCAGGACACCCTGGGGAATTTCCTGGCATTCTTTCTGTTTCACATCTGCATTTTCACCAGGCGGTTCTGTGCCGTTTTGCTGACGGGTGCCAGCCTGCCTTTGTGACGTCCCTGTCCCCATCGCACCAATTGGTCAACCGAGCCTCTCGACTTTGCTGCACGCGCTCGTGGTATGGCGGGGCCCACCTGTCCCGCTCCCTGGGAAGTGCCCGCTTCCCTTATCCACACTGGAGCGGAATGTTAAAAGGGGAAGTGATCACCCCCCCCGCTGATAAATTGCCTTCGGGGAGGGGCAGTGTTGCACAATGCCTGTGACACACTCCCACCGTCCATTTTTGTCATCTGCTTACGGAGTTTGTGGGGGGTGGGCGCAATTCAGCTCCGAAAGACCTGTGGAAACCACAGTCCTGTGAAAATACCCAGATGGATTGTGACTGAAATGTGTGATACTGGTTGTGACCATTAGATGGCGATGGTTAATCTTAGTTTCTTCTAGGACCAAATTTAGTCTAAGTCAGGGGTCTCCAGCTGCAGTCCAGGGGAGCCCCAGCCCTGCACTTTTCTGTGTTGTTCCCCATTTAACACCCCTGATCATACTTCTCTGCTAGTTACCACCCATTTCTCGAGTTGAATCAGGTGTGGTGGAACAGCTAGTAGAGAACTAAGCTGCAGGACTGCGGCTCTCCAGGACTGGAGTTGGAGACCCCTGGTCTAAACAGTCTGAGATCGCTGATGCCTCTTTCTGTGTGTGTTTATGTGTGTCTTGCTCATGGTGCTCTAAGAAAAAGCAGGCAGCTTAGGCTGCAGTTTGCCTTTCAGTCCACCAGAGGGTGATGTTGATCTCTTGGTCCAATATTGGTCATGGCTATGATTTTTGTGAATAATGTGGCCCTCCTGTTTCCTGCTGCTGTCCTCATTAAATCCTTTTCACTTTCTGTAAGTAAATTTATTACATTTTAGCTTCGGGGTGTTTATAACTTGCCACTTTGTCAAGTGGTAGAAGCAGTATGTGTGTGTGGTTTGTGTCTGTGTACGTTACAATTCCTTGGCGACGATCGTGAATCGCCTGCGTTAGGGGAGAGTACGTATTAATTAGTTGTGTAAAACTTGTAATTATCTCCTGCCTTTTTTTGTTTAATGCGTGTGGAATTGGAGCCCTTGGGCCCCCACAGATGATGCTCCAGCTGGCTGTCATGTTTCTGGGGGTGGGTTCTGATCCAGCTAATCTGGAACTCCTCCCCTATCTCTGTCTGCCAATGGCTCCTGGAACCCACCTGGGTCTGGCCGATGGCATCTCCACTAGGCTTGTTGGTTTTGATGTCATTTAATGACTCGTAAGTTGAGTACGTGACACTCTCCCATGGCTGGTTCCTGTCCGACGCGGGCTTGTGGAGCTGTGTCCCAGCTCGTGTGTTCAGATGAACCCCGTCGCGGGTCGGGATCCTGGCCAAGCCGGTGCCTTGTGCTCCAGCAGCATTTGCTCGCCAGCTTTTAACTGAACCTGAAGAGCTACTGGGCGGTTTTGTCCTCCACTGAGGTGGTGGAAGCCTTTTGAGGATGGGAAAATGGCAAGCTGGCAAGCTGGATACTGGGATACTGGTGGCTCCAGCTAGTCTTATGGCACCATTCTGTCAGCCTGGACTGCGGCTCTCCATCCGTCGTGTGTGTGTGTGTGTCTGTGTGTATGTGTATATATATGTATGTATGTATGTATGTATGTATGTATGTATGTATGTATGTATGTATGTATATATACACATATATATATATATATACACACACATACACACACAGAGTGTAGTGTGTGTGTGTGTGTTTTTTTATTATATATTCCACACGCATACACATTATAATTTGTGTGTCATGTGACCAGCTTGTCAGGGGTCATAGTTCATCAGGGTCAAAATAATTATAGTGGAAACACTGAACTTTGAAACTTTTCTTCTTTCATTTAAACATCCCTAGACAGCCCCTTTCATCTATCTCTCCTTTATTGCCTTTTATTTATTTACTTACTGCAACTCATTTCAGAGCTGTGATCCAATCAGTGACTCGTATTATGGGTTTAATGCGAGCGATGGAACGTGTCAGAGTGCGTGTGTGATGAACGTTATACGCACACACACACACCCGGGGCTGCCTGCTCCCGCTCGCTGTCTATGTCCCTGTCCGTCCGTCGCCTGAATGGCAGTTTCATTATCCCGGGTGCTGCTGAGACTCCCGAAAGCTGCCGTCTGCGGTGGAGGTGCTGTGTGTTCAGATGATGGTATCGACCGGATGGTAATAGGTCTCTGATGATGAGTGTTAAAACTGTTCAAGCTGAAAGACTCATGATGGGAGTCTTAATTACCGCCAAAGGCGCTGGCGGGGGGGCCGCCGCCGGGCGGTGGGCGGAGTCTCGCGGCTCTGGGGTGCGTTCCCTTCAGCTGTAAATCGGAGGGTGCTCTCAACTGAGGCTCGACAGGATTTAAGGGAGAAATGGCGCCCCCTGCGAACCTGTCCTGAGGTCCCACCCTCCTGTGTAATTTATGCTTGCTCGATAAGGTAATCAAGGTAATTCCTTGCTGGGGAGTGCCACCTTGAACACACCCCTGTTCACAGCAGGCTCTCATTCTCATTGGTCGTCTCATCGATTAATTAGAATAGGCCCCACCCCCCAGTATGACCGCGCACTGACCGCCTGGCTGAATCCCTCTTTCCTCTCTAGGTTGCTGCTACAGAAGGATTACAGCTTCCTGCAGGACATTAACCTGTGGCACCCCTTCGTCATCATCGGCGTTTACTCGTCCACGCTGTCCGCCGCCATGAGCAACCTCATCGGGGCGTCTCGCATCCTCTACGCCCTGGCACGCGATGAGCTCTTTGGTAAGCTCTCTGCCCCGAGGCGCCTTGCCTTTTTGTCTTACACCCCCCCCCCCCACCCCCCCCCC
>JAODLC010000040.1:652309-663674 GCA_026781145.1 Hippopotamyrus pictus | reverse complement strand
AGCGGCTGTGTACCCTGTGGGCGAGCGGCTGTGTACCCTGTGGGCGAGCGGCTGTGTACCCTGTGGGCGAGCGGCTGTGTACCCTGTGGGCGAGCGGCTGGATCTGCTCCAGTCCTAAGCTCTATCCTGTCGCACCGTTGCTAATGGCTCATACTCGGCACTTACCTTCCTAACTGGTCTTCCAGCGCTATCCCAGCATTCCCGGCTCCCATCCGCAGCTCTCAACCTCCCCCGTTCTTTTGTCCGCGACCATTTTCACCGTAATGCTGGCCGTTTCCGGGCCAGACCACGTTCCCTTTCGTTGGAGGCCCCGTGGTCCAGTCTGGGATCCTGCCGTGTCATTCGACACCATAGAGCTTCCTTGAGTTCTGTGCTTTGGGTTTTGGAAGGTGTCCAGGGCCGATGTGTTAGGGACTGTGTGTACCCACGCATGCACACACGCTCCACTTGCAATTTCGCTGTGCACAACAGCACAGTGAAGCCCAATATGGTGATAGCTACAATTAGAATCAGACAAAGAATCATTAAACAGATGAAAAGCTGATTGTCTCTTGCCCTATAATGACGTTCGATTTGCACAGGTGAAGATGAGGGAGTTTTTGGCTTCATGAACGTATTCAACGTGTGTGTGTGTGTGAAGGATTGACATGCATTTTTGCTCCATGGCTCCCTCCGCTGGCTACTGATGGTAGTACCGGGGTGGATATTAACGCATACCTGCACATACGGATCTTTCATGTTTTGTTTTTCCCTGTGCAGCTGGTTCTCTTCTCCGGTAAACTGAACACCATCGCCAGCATTGTGACCATCTTCTTTCTGCTGGTCTACGCCGCCGTGGACTTGGCCTGCCTGGCTCTCGAATGGGCCTCTGCTCCCAACTTCAGGTATGGCCCGCCTACGGGTGACCTGGGAGTTCCTCTGGAATGCAGCGCAGCTTACAGCCCCCCAGGACGGTCTGCCCGAAGATGAGGCCTCTCTGTAGGCAGGCCTACCTCCCCCAGGGTCAGAAACTCTCCCTCTTCTGTCTTCTAACCTGGACAAGGTCACGATGGGAAGGCCTAAGGTCTATCCCAGGCAGTCTAGGCCACAAGGCAGGGGTGTAGACCCCTAAGTTATGGGCAATATAGGTGCCAGCTATTCCAATTACTAAGAAACTCCGCACACAGAGTAGAGGAGGAATTTGAACCCACAACCCTCTAGGTCAGTGCTTTTCAAATCTGGACCTCGATTCCAAATCCAGGCCTTGTTTTCAGTTCTCCCATGTGCTTAGTTTAATAATAATAATAATAATGATGATTCTGATTGGCCAGAGGCTTCACACCGGGTTTCCAGGTAAAGGAAGGCTGGAAAACCAGCAGGGCTCAGACCCCAAGCACCGGGATTTGAATAGCCGGGCTTTAGCTGTAGGCCTCAGCTTCCTCTAGCTTCACTCGAGAAACATGGGGGGGGGGGGGTCACTGCTGTCCCAGCTTTCCTGCATGAATCGGTCACATGCCGGGGGGGGGGCAGTGGACAGCAATCAGTCACGGGTTAATCAGAGCATGTCGGTCTTTATGCGGCGCGTGTAGGAACATGCTCGTTAGCGCCGCGCCTCTCGCCGCTTTCATGTTCCCCTCTCTTCCTCTTCCGCGCTAATTGCCGAGCCTCGGCGGGCCCGCGTGTGCGTTTCTGCCGCTGATAAAGCCCACCGAGCGGCCGGGGGGGATTTTCTGTGCCGCCGTCCTTTGTGACCATCGCAGTGTTTGCAGTAAACAGCCTGGGCCGGCTCTGGGCTCCACGCTCCGCGCTCCAGGCTCGGCTTGGAGCTGATAAGAACTCCCCTCCCCGGTTCCTGCGGGCCCCTGCCAGCCCGTCCCCCCCCTCCCCCCCCGACACTTTGTTGTTTGTCAGCCTCACTGGCTTTGCCGTTTTTTATTTATTTATTTTTTTTCCCCCCTTGCCTGTCTTTTGAGGCGAACAGAATTAAACCCATTTAGCCGTGTGTCCTTAGAGAAATGTGCTGTAATTAGCATAACTAATTTAGCAGAAACATTTTTGCTTTTTGCCTAAATTCAGCTGTGTTGTTGTTGTTGGACTCGGATGGCAGACGGAAAGCGGTTCTGCTCGGTCAGTTGGTTGGTCTGGCTTTCCTCGGATGTAGGTCTGTGGGTGGTCTGTCCTGGCCTTTCCCTGTACGTGAACCCATTTGATTTGATGCCCTGTCACCTGACAGCTGAAGGTGGGATCGTAGTGTAATCAGCCAGCCCTCGTTAATCAGTCCTCATTAAGGAGCTTCAGCATGGTGTGTCCACGCGCTCGGTGTCCATCCTGCTGCTGGTTTTTATCCAGGCCCCCTCGCTCCCGGCAAGGCTGTCCTCCGTCTGCCTGAACAAGGACTTTGGCACAATTTCCTGCTAATGTCAGCAAAGTGACATCAGTGACTGGGCCATTGGGGGACCCATTTCAGAAATGCACTATCACTGAAGCCATCAGATACTCACGGGGGTGGCTGTGGGCCAGCTTTCAGCATAATTACACACCCAGAAAGATGGGGGGTGAAGCCCAAGAAGACAGGGGGAGAGAGGCATGTGGGGAAGGCAGCAGACATCAATAAAATTAAACTGAACAGGAAATTTTAAAAAGGAAAAGTATTGGGAGTGAGCAGTTATAGGCGTCCATATGCCTGCCTGCCTGGGAGTGAGCGGTTATAGGCGTCCATACTCCTGCCTGCCTGTCTCGCTGCTGACTCTGTGCTCTGCTGTCGCCCCTCTCTTGGGCGGGTGGTGGTGGTGGTGGGGGGGTGGGCTTCGGTGTTAAACACCACGTCCTGTGCGTATGAGGTACGGGCCACCGGCTTTGGTTCCCGTAGGTGCTTTTTCCCCAGCTGGGTTTTGGCGACGATGCCGATGACTCATTTAAATGATAATTACAACAAAGGCGAAAGCGCTTAATGTTCATAGCTGGGGGAGGGGCCGGTGTGTGACCAGTGACCCCCACACTCACGGCTGGGTAAGCCGTTCATCGCTCCGCCTGCCGCTCATCCATCGTTTCTGGCACGTTCTCTGCATCGGGGGTCGGGGGGTCCACACTTGAGTCTCTCCAGCCGTGGGTCTGGACCCGGCGGAGCCCCTGAGGCGTGGTGGCCCTCTGACTGCGCCCCTACTCCCCCCTGCAGGCCCACCTTCCGCTACTTCACCTGGCACACCTGCGTTCTGGGCATCCTGGGCTGCGGTGTCATGATGTTCCTCATCAATGCCATCTACGCCTCAGCCAGCATCGCTTTCATGCTCCTGCTGCTCCTCGTCATCCATTATCTGTCACCCACCAGCAGCTGGGGCTACATCAGCCAAGCCCTTATCTTCCACCAGGTACGGGCTGTGCGTCTGGGGCTTGTCCAGTCCACTCCGATTGGATTGGATTAAATTAATTTCTTATATAGTACCTTTCGGTGCAGTTCATGGGAGTTTTATTTATACAAAAATGTTCTGAGGGTTGAAGGATGAATGATTGTTTGAGAGGGAACCAATCAGATTATAGAGGAGGTCTGTTAAAGCAACTAGAGGAGGCGGGACCAACCAATCAGATGTCTGTCCTGCATCCTCTAGTCACTTGGGCCCACCTCCTCTACGTTCTGGTTCTCTCTGAACCAATAATATTTCCGTCTAACATTTTTGTGTAAATAAGACCCTTACGAGCATCACGATAGTCTGTCCATGGCACTTTACATGTGGATGTGTTGTGATATATACTGGTGGTGCACTGATGCTGTGACGACCCCCCCCGCCCCTCATACAGGTGCGGAAGTACCTACTGATGCTGGATGTGAGGAAGGACCATGTGAAGTTCTGGAGGCCACAGGTGCTGCTGATGGTGGCTAACCCCCGCGGCAGCGTGGGCCTCATCACCTTCATCAACGACATGAAGAAGAGCGGCCTCTACGTGCTGGGCCACATCACGCTGGGGGACCTGGGTACTGGCCTGTTCCTGTTGGGGTGGGGTGGTCAGCTGGGTGTTGGGTCTCACTCTCCTATCCCCCCCCCCCACAGAGTCCCTACCGTCGGACCCCCTGCAATCCCGCTACGACTCCTGGCTGTCGCTCGTCGACCAGCTCAACATCAAGGCCTTTGTGAACCTGACGCTGGCTGACTCCGTCCGACATGGGGTCCAACACCTGCTCTTCATCTCCGGCCTGGGTCGGTGCTGCCGCAGACTCGCCTGCATGAGCTCGCGTCATGTTCGCTCTTAAATATCATCCTTCTCCCTCTTCAGGCGGGATGAGGCCCAATACCTTGGTGCTGGGCTTCTATGACGACTGCGCGCCGCAAGACCAGCTTCAGGACGCGCCGGCTTTCTCAGGCACCGCCGTGGACGGCCTGGGTCCCTCTCAGGACCCCGAGGAGCCGCCGGGGCTGCAATTTCCCGGGCTGCGTACCGGCGACCGGGACCTGGGGCCTCAGGAATACGTGTCCATCGTCGCGGACGCTGTAAAGATGCTAAAGAACGTAGCTCTGGCGAGATACTTTGGCCACTTTGACCGTGCAGATGTGCTGAACCAGCCACGGGGGGCGCTCTACGTGGACGTGTGGCCCCTGAACCTGCTGCGGCCTGACAGTAGCAGCTACGTGGACACGTGCAGCCTCTTCCTGCTGCAGCTGGCCTGCGTCCTCAACATGGCGCGGGCATGGCGGCGAGCCAGGCTCCGCCTCTTCCTGTGCGTGGAGGAGGGGCGGAGCCCGCAGGGCCCCGAGGAGAAGCTGGGACAGCTGCTGCGGGAGCTGCGCATGTCTGCCGACGTCTTCATGGTGCCCTGGGACCACGTGGTTGCCCTGCACTGGCAGCGGCAGGGCGTGACGGGTGCGGCCGTGGAGGACGAGGAGGACTACGCCAACAGCTTCCCCAGCAATGCCACGCGGCTGTCGGACGACTACATCCGGGCCGTCAACCAGCTGGTGTTGCAGCGGCCTGGCCCGCCCCCTGCCGTCCGCTTCCTGTACTTGCCCCGCCCCCCGGCCGACACCCATCGCTATCCGATCTACCTGCACCAGCTGGACCTGCTGACCCGTGACCTGGGCCCCACACTGTTGATCCACGGCATCACACCAGTAATCACCACTGACCTCTAAACCCCCCTCCCCCCCCCCACCCGGTAATGGTGTCACCCTTAATGTGAGACGGTTCTGGTGCCTTCTGGTGTTGTTGCTCTACATGGTACGTTGGGATCCTTTTAAACTGTAAACTGACCACATTATTATTTTTTTTTTTTCCCCTCTTTTATCTCCACACTCAGAATGCGTTTTAACACAAGTTGTTTCCTGTTCCTATCAAAAAAAAAAAAAAGAATAAATTCTTTTTTTTATTTATTCAATTATAAATATTTTTGGAGTATTAAATTTGATGTAAATTTTTTTGAGAATTGTGCTTAATTCTCTTCTGGGTGGTTTCTATGGTTACGGGGTCCGTGATCTGGGGAACCATGGCGACTTCAAACTGCCGAGGTCTGTGTGCAGGACTGGGCTTTTCTGTGTGTGTTTGTGATTCATATTAAAAAGAGAAAAAACACCCTGAGTGAGGAATTGGATCGTAGCTGGTCTTTAACCAAGCAGGGTGCAGAAAGTCTATTATAGCGAGCGGCAGAATGTCAGTGTGGGGGGCAGCTGCTGTTTTGGTGGGGGGCGGTTTATGACGATACCCAGTTC
Organism: Hippopotamyrus pictus; assembly: GCA_026781145.1. Classification (NCBI taxonomy): domain Eukaryota; kingdom Metazoa; phylum Chordata; class Actinopteri; order Osteoglossiformes; family Mormyridae; genus Hippopotamyrus; species Hippopotamyrus pictus. The sequence continues at coordinate 657,999 of JAODLC010000040.1, read as the reverse complement.
TTTCGTCTCGCTGGTCGGAATGTGCCGCTGTTGGGCTTGGCCGGCCGCCGGTAGTGGGAGGTGAGTGGATGCCAGGTGCAGGGTGGTGTGTTAGGGCGTGACATCCGGATGCGGCGTAACAAAGCCACCTTAATTTACGAGTGCAGCAGTGGTTGTCGGCCGAGGGGGGGGGGGCAGGATGCCGGCGATTACAAACGATCACAGCCACGAAAAATTCCCGAAATGTTTTTTTTTTTTTTTTTTTATCACACTCCTCACAATCCACCTTCTGGTCGTGACCAGGCAGTTGAGATACCCTAGTGCAGAGGGGCGAATCCCAACTGTTTCCGTTTTCTCACATGTGAACAGAATGTGTGAGCGTGACGGGTTATAAGAAAATGACAATATGTAGTTTATTTTTGGAAATCGATCGACCCTTTGCAAAACCCCCCCTGCGTTCCGCGGCTCCCCGGAATACTGGCCGCGGAGCGGCACTGCGTATTGGGGACTCTATACGGCATCGTCATGGCGACAGGCTGACCCAGCGACCGGCGTGTTAGTGCCGTCACTTGGTGTGTCCAGATGAAGGGCGAGCGTGAAACGGCGGCCCCGACCGGAGCATGGCTTCGCATTTAAGCCCGTTCTGCCTTTATCAGAACCGCTGGGGCCGTCTGGTCGCCGGAGTGTATCCACGCTGCACCGTTTCAACAGGGCCGGTTTCATGCGCTCGTCTAAAGGCAACACCCTCCACCCCCCACCGCTAATGTATGCAGGGGATTGTCGATTTAAGGTGTAATTCTGTGTCTCCAGCGGCTTGTGAAATGTCTCCGCGCGCGTGTTTGCGGAGAGCCGGGCGAGGCGAGCTTCGCACGCAGGCGCCGGCGAGTCTAATTCAGCAGCGGCGAGCTCTCCATCACGATTGAGTGCATCGATTTCGCCGTTTGCTGTGCCGCGTTTGATCGGCGCCCATAAACGAACTCGTCCCGTGTAATTTCCCAAGCTCTGTCTCCATGGAACGGGAAACCGCAGTTACCGGGGGAAACCACCAGGGGCAGGTAGGTGGTCTAACTACCCCAGAGTGCTAGTGTGGTTAACCTGGTAACATCGACACAATGGGTTTGGGAGGGAGGCAGGCTCTCTCTTTGTGGGGGGAGGGGGCACATAACAGTTTTGCCATATTGTCCAGCCACTCGGGGACGGTGATGGAGTTTCACCACAGAGTTATAAGCCACGCTCAAGCTGGTAACTCCTCTTATACCTTTGCTGCTGGAGTTTGTTTTTCTTCAAAATCCAACTACTCTAGTCCTAAGGATAAAGGCTCCTGGTGAATTAATAAATGCTGCCGTGATGAAGCCTTTATCTAGAAGGACTTTGTAGCATGATATCAGTGCAGAGCTGCTCTCTCTTCCAGTGCTGGTTTGATGTTGCATTCCTCCTTGGGGCTTTGAGCACACTCTCTGAGATGACTGATACATCTCTCCCGCTTTCTCACCCCTACCGATTCTCCTCCGTTATTCTTCTCCCCCTCATTCCGCTCCACAGCTGCAGTGTGTTTGTTTCTCACACCTGGAGCTCTGATCTGAGGCCGACTGACCTCCACATGGCTCCCTGGGTGGGAGGAACCCAGGGGTCCTTGTCTCTGAAGACCTACTACTTGGCTGCACATCGCAGGAGATGCTGGGTGTTTTATCTGCGAGTGCTGCTTTCCATTAAGGCCGGTGGGCCGTTATGTGGAATAGCCGATACGACCTGCTGCGCTCCAGTAATAATATACACACACCTCTTTCCTGCTTCCATCCTTCTATAACTTCCGCCAGTGGATTTCCCATCATGCACCTCTTTCCCTCTCAGGCTGAAGCGTCTCTCTAAAGCAATGGCTCTGGCAGACCTATTCCGTGAGCAACTTGTCTGATTGAAAGACCGCGACCTTACTGCGTCAGGTTGTTCTGATCTGCTGGACAGAACTCAGCCAGGTGTATGTTTGTGTGTGTGTGCACCCTCTCTATGAGATATAGGTGTACACCATCCATCATCAGCTCCATTCTGTAGGGCAGGATCTCTGTGCCGGTGGTCGGGCAGGTGCAAGCGTAGGGCGATTTATGAGAGGGTGGGGGTGGGGTGCGTAATGGAATAAATCTCCAAACTGTCCAATCAGGACAAGCGATGGTGTAGTATTTTACACCCTGTGCCGCATGGCTTGTGGGACAAGCGGACTGTAGCCTCCAAACCTATTCTCTAGTAATGTGTATGTGTCTGGATGGTTCCGCGGTATTCCGCCTTGACGGGTGTCCGACGCCGTCTCCAGCAGGTTCTCTTCCGACGGCTCCGTCACTGGTCCGCACGGATCGCCCCAACATTCCACTTTCAGCCAGGATCCAAAGCAGTTAAACAAAAGCAATTTGGCTGCAGTGGGGGGGGGGTGGCACAACCCAAGAAAAACAAAGACTTCCTCCTGATTGAATCTTCTCAGGCGTGGCATTGAGATAAATCACAAACGGAGAGGGAGTTTACAGCGGGGACCTGCGTTTAGTCGCAGAGAGTCAGAGTCAGAGCGAGAGATAGAGACAGTCGGCAAGTCTGACACATGGTCTTGTGTGTGTGTGTGTGTGTGTGTACATGTGTCTGTGTGTACATTTTCCTCCTTCCTTCGCTCTGTAATTAGCTCTGTAATTAGTTCAATGCAGGCTGTAATTGGGTAAAATTCAGTGCCCCCCCCCCCTCAGATCTCATTAGAAAGGCAGGGGACCATAGCTGTGAGGAGACAGAGACAGAGTATAGTGAGCCCTCAGCCCCCCCCTCCGTGGAAAGGGTCATCATGGTACAACAGACATCGCCACTCTCTGCAGTAACTGCTGTTGAACCAACATGCTCATGGTGAAGCGTCTCCCTGCAGGCTCCCGCATGGACACATGCTCACAACCCTCTGTCATCCAGGCTGCAGTTTGACTGTGGCTGACTGGTGGCATCCTGCCCCCTACTGGACAGACACTCAGTAATTTGGAATTCCGTGGGTTTTTTTTTGCACGTGTCCCTGTCGTGCCCCCCCTCTCTGGGGATGTGTTTATCATCCTGGGGGCGTTCGCCTCCCACCTCCCCGGCCAGCCCAGAGCGAAGGAGGCTGATTTACAGGCCATCCTGTGACAAACCCATTGTGCCTTTCAGCTCGCAGTGACAGCGTCTCCCACATGTGGAGGTAGGGGGGGTCACTTACTTACACCTCAGTTCTGTGGCTCCTCCTCATTTTTTCATGAATAGTGACACGTTTAAGCAGGGCCCCCTCACCTCCACTCTCATGTTGCTCTGTTTCCCCTTCCTCCCCCTTTTCTGTGCTCCCTTCTCACTCCACCTCCTACTTTCTTGTGCTCCCTTTCTCCCTCTATCCACTATTCCTGTGCTCTCTCTTTCCCTCCCTCCCTCTTTCTGTGCTCTCTCTCCCTCTCCTGTGCTCTTTCCTTTTCTCTTCCTCTTCCAGCTCCCTGTCTCCCTTTCTTCTCCATACCTGTATGTCCTCTCTCCCTCCTTCCTATTTCCTGTGCCTCCTCTCTCCTTCCCTCCTACTTTCTGATGCTCTCTTCCTCCTATCTGTTTTCCTGTACCTCCTCTCTCCTTCCCTCCTACTTTCCTCTGCCCCCTCTCCTCATCCCTCCTCCATCCCTGTGCTGCCCCGACCTCCTCCTCCTCCTCCTCCTCCCTGACTAGTGTCTCTCCCCTGTTGTCTGTAGTAGAAGCAGCTCCTTGTTTCTGCAGCCTCTGATAAGCTGCATGCTTTTCCCACCACACCCCCCTTCCAAGCTCCCACAGCCCAGAGCGGGGAATTCGGGGTTTACTAGGCTGGGCCATACGCTGAATGTGTGGGGGGCAGGCGGGGGCTCTGTTTTCCTATTTTCATTGTTAGTCATGTTTTACACTGATTGATTTAGTTGGCAACACAGAGTAATAATTAACACAAACAAAAGGAGAGTTAATGTCGCCTGACATTCCTGTGGTTTTGCCATTACAAAGAAAAAAGGAACATATCAAGAGCTTTGCCTTCTATTGTCATCCACAATCTCCCAGTTTCCCCTCATTCACTCTGCTTCCTCACTCCTCTCCTGCTGTTTCCCCTCATTCACTCTGCTTCCTCACTCCTCTCCTGCTGTTTCCCCTCATTCACTCTGTCTCTCACTCCTCTCCCAGTTTTTCCTCATTCACTCTGCCACCTCAGGTCTTTCCTGCTGCTTCCCCTCCTTACTCCTCTCCTGCTCCTTCCCCTTGTTCACTTTGCTCTCCTGCTTTTTCCCCTCATTCATGTTACCTTCTCACACCTTTCTGGCTGTTTCCCCTCATTCACTCTGTTCTCCTCACTCCTCTCCTGCCATTTCCTCTCTTTTGCTCCGCCTGCTTCCTCACGCTTCTCATTGCCAGCTGTAGCTATGCGTGTCTGTGGCCTGTTTGTGTGTCTGTGCTGCTCTCTGAGATTCATTTCTTTAAGAGGATTTATGGCTTCTAGTGCCTAAAATGAATATCAGTAGCTTTAGCGCGAACCCAGATGGAGGGTTCAGTGTATTTAAAGTGTATTATTGCAAAGTGCTTTTTGGGGAGACAGGTGCAGGACAGCCTGACTCCATGTTCACATCTTATGAGCAGCGCTGCCCTGCATTTCAATTAACAGTGTGCAGAGTGCAGTGAACATGCCACACAGGTAAACACCATGCCGTAAATTCGCCAAGTAGTAAATACACCACTCAGTCAAAATACTAAACGGTAAACACCACATGGTAAACGCACCATAGAGTAAACATGCAATGTAGTAAACACAGCGCAATGTAAACACAGCACATGCAGCGTACCACAACACACCACATGGTAAATACACCACAGACTCCATTAGCCACTCAGAGCCGCATAAGCCCCTCCCCTTCCCCAGAACACAAACGGGGCACAATTCAATTAAACAAATTTGTGAACAATTGATTGTCTCTTCAGGACTTTGGGGACGGGAGATTTTGCACAGTTGTACTCTCACTATCCTCTGTCCTTCCGCGTGAGCCTGTGGTTGTACCTCTCTCGCTCTCTTTCTCTCTCTCTCTTTCTCTCCCTCCTTCCCCCTCTCCTCACCCATTCTCTCTCGCATGCGTTCCCGAGCCACTTTTTCTTATGAAGGATGAATTGATTCATCGACAATCCAATAATGAATCAGTCGGGTTCCAGAAGGGCTTTACGGAGACACCCGCCACTTTGCCAGGGAGGATGGGGCCCACATCGTCCTCCAGAGCAGCTCTGGAGCTGCCATTAGCTCTGTTTTATAGCAAATCTAATTGTGTCAAGGTTACAGGAAGGGTAATGCTGTTTTTGTTCTAGCAGAATACGCTGTGTTCTTAAACTGTAGGTCTGCAGCCTTCCTGCCTGAAAACAGTGTGTTTTTAAACTGTAGGTCTGTAGCCTTCCTGCCTGAATACAGTGTGTTTTTAAACTGTAGGTCTGTAGCCTTCCTGCCTGAATACAGTGTGTTTTTAAACTGTAGGTCTGCAGCCTTCCTGCCTGAATACAGTGTGTTTTTAAACTGTAGGTCTGCAGCCTTCCTGCCTGAAAACAGTGTGTTTTAAACTGCAGGTCTGCAGCCTTCCTGCCTGAATACAGTGTGTTTTAAACTGCAGGTCTGCAGCCTTCCTGCCTGAATACAGTGTGTTTTTAAACTGTAGGTCTGCAGCCTTCCTGCCTGAATACAGTGT
>JAODLC010000040.1:629449-642210 GCA_026781145.1 Hippopotamyrus pictus | reverse complement strand
CCCAGCATGGTGAAGCACCTGTGTGGAAGCAGAGCAACAGGACACTGTGACCTGAGGTGGCAGGATGCACATGCGGTACAGGGGCTCCTGTGTGAGGGCGCCTGGGTTTCACATGATCGAACGTGACGCTGTATTCTGTGGGTGTGTCATAAGCAAGTGTTCAGGCTCAGCTCAGCTTCAACGTTCACTGCACACAAACTGCACACACAGCAGAGCCGCTCTCAGTGACGGAAAACAGGAGCTCATACATGAAAGACAGAAGTTTTAACCCATCCCCCCCGCCCTTCGTGTTCTTCCACCTTCTCTTGCCTCTGTCTGGTGAGGCAGCTAAATCATTGCCCTCTGTTGCTTCCAGTCTGAACTGTGCGGTTACATTAAACCACCATGAATAAAATCAAGTTTTTTTTTAAGCTCAAGCGACCGCTGAACCACTCGTTGATCGTACTCGCCCACTCCGTTTTGGAGTAATTAACGAAACTCAGTGAGATGCCCGCTCCCATTTATTCACTCTATTTTAAGTTAAACAAGTCAGGAGGGAATACAGGGCTGATCGTTCAGCCGCTATGAGCAGCAAAAATAAACGTGAATTAGAACTTGTGCAGGCAAGGAAGGACTTGAGAAAGTCAAAGAGGCTCCGCGGCGGTGAGGAGCGCGCGCCGCTCTTTTGCACGCCGGTCCCTCGCGCTCCGGGCTCTTTGTAATTCAGCGGCTGTACGCGGTCTAATTCTTCTAAGTGCCGCTTCTCTCGGAACTCAGCCCCATCTCCGGTCTCTCTACCTCATGTTTCTCCGCTCTTGCACCTCTTCTACTTGATGTAGGGGGAAAATGCATTAACAATTTTTGAACCCGGTTTTACCAGATATAATTTCAGCAGGGCGACAACGCGTTTTGGTACATGTGTCGTAGGGGGAGTCATCATGGACTGCGGGCAGGGCGGTGGATGACAAGGACAATTTGTTACTTCATTGTCCGCATGGGTCTGGTGCGTTTTCCTGGACCGGGCGGCGGAGACGGTCCAGCAATCGGGCTATGAGGTAAGACTTAATGACAAGATATTAAGTGAAGTCATTTACATTACAAGTTCTACCTGTTAATGTTTACACCCCGCGATCTCCATCAGATCTGGGGAACGCTCATATTGATCTAGTTTACTGTGTTTTTTTTTTGGTCTTTTTCTGGAGAGAGTAACGGTACCAATCCCAGCGCTTTCACTCGGCGCCCGAACCCTGGGGTGGCGCTTCATCATGACGCGTCCCTCTAGTCCCCACCTTGCTCCCTCTTTCTCTGCGCTCTCCTTCTCTCCTCTCCTCTCATTCGCACATTCTCTCACTCCAGCTCACCGGTGTCCGGATCTGCGGCCGTCAGCGGTGAGTGACAACGCCTTCTGCGCCTCTTCCTTCTCACCCCTCGAAGACAGGAGATGCCCGATGATCGTGGTAGTTGTTCTGATTTAATTATATGAAAGTTTTCGCTTGTACCTAAAAATAAGACCGCAGTCAGTGGGTTCACTCGGGTTATTGAGTTGAAAGTAAAGTTGTCTTTCTCCGATGCGCATCGGTGATCGGTCTTCCTGTGGTGGGTTTGGTTCGTCAAGGCATCAAAGGGTCCATTTCACACAAACGACTTTACCCGTCAGACCAGTTAAAGTTCACATTCATAGTCCCGCTTAGTTCAGCTATCCATAGGGTGAAATAATGTTTTACGATAGAGCGGATTGAAGTTTTGGAGATTTAACTGTTGACATACTAAATGCTTCGATAGAAGATCATTTAAATTGTCGATTTAAACTGTCGATAACAATATGTGGCAGTGGATTCACTGATGCTCACGAATTGTGTGAGCAGGGGTATTTATCGGCATCTCTGCGGTCATTACTGTAGGAAGCTGGTCCGGGAGTCGCGCAGTCAGACTCCATGAAGACCAGGCGACGAAAGTGAATGGCGTGTGTGTTTCAGCACCATGATGAGAGTGGGGATCTCTAATAAGCGAGAAATGTCAGAGCCAGGGGGCTCCGTGACCGCTTTGATTGAGGGATGATAAACGCATTTGGGACGCCGAGCGGGAGCTCCGGAGTGTGGATGACTGTGACGAGGGGGAGGCGTCTGCTCCACTTCCCGCACGGCGTGAAAACGCGTATCAATGAACCCGAAACCTGACTGCTTTCTTCATCAGTGCATTGACCAGCTTCCTGATTTATGGTTCTACAGATTTAGCGTTAAAGACCCAGCCTGGTGCTCCGAGGCGTAAAGATGGGCGTGTACGTGTCTAAAGTGCATTAACAAACAACTTAATTCACCCGTCCAGGGTGTGCTGCTCTGTATCCAGGTACAATTTGTTTGGCAGGGGGGAAAGAGTTATGAGAATTGCTGAGCCGCAGACGTACGAAGTGTGCTGGGGGGCAGAGAGGTTAAATACCGACAGGAGAGTTAACTAACAATAAACGTCCCGGTAGCTTACACTCAAAACAGAAATGTAGCCCCGGCGGCCACTGTCTATGTCCGAATTTCACTGAGTCTGTGTGTGTGTGTGTGCGTGTGTGTGCGCGCGCCGCTCTGACAGAACGTGATGGATGATGGAGAGCATGGAGGATGACATTCTCAGGAGGAGAACCACCCCCATCATCTGCCCTGGGTATAGCACTCTTCCTCTCCCCCTGACTGGCCTCCTGTTGGTCCCCTTTTCTAAATGTCTCTTAACATAAGTCCCTTTCTTCATCACATCACTGCTTTTGTCTTCTCTCTTTAAAATCAGCTGGCTGTTTTTTTTTTTTCTCCCATGAAGCACTGTGGTGGCCATCATGCCGTATAAAGGGAAGATTCATTATCGTGATTCAGCTTTTAGATGAAGGTGAAACAGATCAAGATGACACCCCTTTGCCAAATTGCACCCCCCAGCCTGTGTTCCTAATCCCTGTGCCAAACTGCATCCACCTGTGCTGCTAATGACTGTGCTGCATCCCTTCATCCTGTCTGTCTACGTAAATGAAAACGTGAATGACCGGACTACATCTAAGGGCAGCCCATCACGCCTTGCCTCACACTATACGCCAAACCGCACCTGCAAAGGGATCAGAGGGATTAAACTCAGGCTGAGCCCCAAGGACCCAAACAAGCACAGGTACTGACAGTTATCACACTGGCTTTTTGGATGCAATACTAGACCAGCAAATTCCAAGAGAAGGTTTCTGAGCAGAGAACAGCTGCTCCTGATTGGAAGCGAATCCATCTGTTTCAGAATCAGATTAGAACTACAATCAGGTTTATTGGACAAGAATGTTCACACACAGGGAATTTGTCTCCAGTTGTCAATAACTGTGATGCTTACAGTACATACACTATGTGGACAAAAGTATTGGGACACATGGTCATTACACCTACAGGAACTTTTATGACACCCCAGTATAGAGTTGGTCCCCCCTTTGCAGCTATAACAGCTGCCACTCTTCTGGGGAGGCTTTCCACAAGATTTTGGAGTGTCTGTGCAGATTTTTACCCATTCATCCAGAAGAGCATTTGTGAGGTCAGGCACTGATGTTGGATGTGAAGGCTTGGCTCACAATCTCTATTTCGTTCATGCCAAAGATGTTCATTGGGATTGAGGTCAGGGCTCTGTGTGGGCCAGTCAAGTTCTTCCAAACTCACCCAACCATGTCTTTATGGACCTTGCTTTGTGCACTGGGGCACAGTCATGCTGGAACTTCCCCAAACTGCTCCCACAAAGTTGGAAGCATAGAATTCTCCAAAATGTCTTGGTGTGCTGAAGGAATAAGTGTTCCCTTGATTAAGGGACCAAGCCCACCCCCTGAAAAACAAGCCCATACCATTATCCCTGCTGCACCAAACATTGCGGTTGGCACAGTGCAGTCAGATAGGTAATGCTCTCCTGGCATCCACCAAACTCAGACTCGTGCATCAGACTTCCAGTGTGATTCATCACTCCACAGAACACGTTTCCACTGCTCCAGAGTGCAGTGGCGATGTGCTTTACACCGCTCCATCTGACACTTGGTATTATTTTTGGAAATATGAGGTTTGCATGCAGCTGTTTGGTCATGGAAGCCCATTCCATGAAGCTCCCAGTGCACAGTTTTTGTGTTGGGATTAATGCCAGAGGAAGTGTGGAACTATGCAGTTATTGAGTCAACAGAGCGCTGGCGACTTACACACTTGGCGACCCTGCTCTGTTACTTTATATGGTCTGCTACTTCATGGCTGAGTTTCTGTTGTTCCTAAACACTTCCACTGTGCAGTTATACCACTTACAGTTGACTATATAACATGTAGCAGGGGAGACATTTCACAAACTGACTTATTGCAAAGGTGGCATCCTATGACAATTCCACACTTGAATTCACTGAGCTTTTCAGAACGACCCATTCTTTCACAAATATTTGTAAACCTGACTGCATGACTAGGTGCTGGATTATATACACCTGTAACAACGGGTCTGAATGAAACTCCTGAATTCGATGATTTAGCAGGTTGTCCCGATACTTTTGTCCAAATAGTGTACATGCACATTTACGACAGTACAAGACAATGGTCATATATAGTCTGGCTGATGTATACAGTCTGAACATATAGTTGATAAATGTATAAAAAGTGCAAGAGTGCATGTCAGGGCAAGGAATGATAGAATAAATACAAGTTGTACAATACAATACAATGCAATACCTCACGATACATTTCAATACAATTTAACAAATTGGAGCAGTGGGCATTGAAGGCTTGTTATTTTTACCAAGATCTAGAATCGTATCTCATTATCCAACATGTCGTATCACATACAAGTATCACAGTCAAATATCACAGACAGGTATCACAATCAGTTAAGACAGTGTCACAATTAGTTATCACTGACAGGTATCGCTGAGAGGTATCAGAGTCAAATATCACAGACAGGTATCACAGTCAGTTATCACAGATAGTGTCACAGTCGAGAATCACAGACAGGGATCACTGACAGGTCTCACTGACAGGTGTCACAGTCAGGTATAACAGACAGGTGTCACAGAGAGGTGTCACAGTCAGATGTTATAGCTGGGTACCACAAATAGGTATAATAGTTGGGTATTAAAGACAGGTGTCACAGTCTGGTGGTACAACTATCACAAACAGGTATTCCAGACAAGTGGTACAGGTGTAAAAGTGGTTGAGCGGCTGTGTTCCAGCACTGGGCAGAATGGTGCACTGGTGAGATTCTCACTGTTAGGTGCTTCAGTAAACCAGCAGCTAAATAAAAAGAAAAGGTGTGAAATTATAAGATAACAAAGACACACTCAACCACAGCGACAGAAATGTGATTCTTATGTTTCTGGGGTATGTATTTTCAGTATTCCCTGTGATATTATTACGTAAAATACACATTGCCTATTTAGGACTGGCTACTACTTACTCAGGAGCTGAATTGTCCAAGAGGATTGAGTGACGCTTCCTCTTTGGGCCGTTTAGGGTAGGAGACGGGTTACTATGGTGACGTGATGTAACGGCTAGGAAAGGTTAGCTCCTGGTGATGCCATTCTGCTTGGGTCGAAAGGGGATTCCAACCCACTTTAGGGCCTTGCCTGTCTTAAAGGCTTTGAAGGTTTCAGCTCTTTTAAAGGCTCCAGTGCTTTTAAAGGTTCTGACCCTCTTAAAGGCTCCAGCTGACTAAAACCACTAAATGGATGAAGCTCGGAATGAAAGCAAAATAAGTTTAGTTGTTAAAATTGGGACTGAAATCCACTTTGGCAGTGTTTGTAGCAGGCTTTCACTTAAGAAGGGCAAGAGGCTCTCGGTTGTGAGCTGGGGGTGGGGGCCTTGTCCCTATTCTTTGTGCCTTCCGAGGGGGGAGGGGGAACACTTGGATCTGATTGTCCTGACATCATGTCATCTCGCTTGCCTGTGCTGCCCTCCATGCCTTCCCCCCCTCCATTTACATCTTTCTGAGATCAATAAAAATGAGTCACAGAAAATGCATTGTCTTTGTCCCGGATGGATGAATGCAGGAATCCAGGGGCCTCAAAACAAAGAACATTAAAGCCACTTCTCTGTGGTCATCCTGTGGTTTGGTCATACGGCTCATGTCCCATGTCATCCCCGCAGGAGTACGCAGCGCCCCCCACTGAGAGCGAGCGAGACAGACGGCGCGGGGAGCCGAGTGGCACGACCTAACTGCCAGCAGGGGGCGCCATCCCACCAGAGCCTCTGAATCAAACCTGTGTGGTCAGCTGGCCTTCATAGGAGGAGATGGCCACATTCTGGAAAGCGGTGCCCACTTTTTAATTTTTGTCACCCACACCCCCCTCCCCCGCTGCCACATCGTCGCAGGGTTGCCATGGAGAAGACGTACTCCCTGACGGCGCACTACGATGAGTTCCAGGAGGTGAAGCAGGGCGGCAAATACACCAGCAACACCCTGAGTAATGGGCTCAGCCTGCAGCTGGGGGGCGGGGCCGAAAAAAGTGGGCGTGGCCGTGGAGGCCGGGGCCGTGATCAGACCGGCGGGCTGCCTCGCTGGAGTCGGCGCGAGGTCTGCCTTCTGTCGGGCCTGGTGTTTGCGGCGGGACTCTGCGTGATCCTGGGCTGCATGCTGGCGCTCAAGTACCTGGCGCTGGAGCAGGAGGGGCCCTGCCGGCAGGACTGCGAGCAGAGGAAGGTTCTTCTGAAGGCGTCACGCTTCATCGCCGCCAACACCGACCCCACTATCGACCCCTGCGTCGACTTCTACTCTTTCGCCTGCGGCGGCTGGCTACGCCGCCATGCCATCCCCGAGGACAAGCTGAGCTACGGCGTCATCACAGCCATCGGCGAGCACAATGAGGAGAAGCTGCAGCGCCTCCTGCTGCTCCCCGTGCGCCGGCGCGGGCCCGATTCCGCCGAGCGCAAGGTCAAGGACTTCTACCGCTCTTGCATGAACCTGCGGGAGATCGACCGACTTGGCTCAGCACCCATGGCCGAGGTCATCGACAGCTGTGGTGGCTGGGACCTGGCCGGTGTGCCCCCTGGTGGAGCCGGCTGGGAAAGCGGCAGCGCCCCCCAGAGGCCCGACTTCAACGAGCTGCTGTACCGCATGCAGGGGGTGTATAGCACCGCTGTCTTCTTCTCTCTCACCGTCAACGTGGACGACAAGAACTCATCACGCAACGCTATTCGGGTAAGAGGGGCACCGTCAGCACACGCATGTGATGCGTCTTAACGCGTTCCGAGTGTCCTGGGGTCTCAGGGTGCGAGGCGGCCGACGGAAACCCAGCCCATCTCCCCCCAGCTTGGCCATAGTCAGGCCTCGGTGAGAATAATGGTCTGTGACAGAATCCAGCTTCCTGGGACTCCGGGTGAAAAATGCGAGAGATGGATGGTTCTGGAGTAACGACAGGGACTCCTCTTCGGCACACATTACCATTAACCCCCCCCTCCCCCCCCACTTTCATCCACACTGACTTTCAAAGTGACACCAAAGTTAGCAGACAGCTTTCAGGCCTGCCAGCTCTGAGATTGTTCTGTGTGTGACTGTGTGTGTGCGTGTGTGCGTGTGTGTGAGACTCCGTCGCTGACCTTGTGTGTCTATGAGACCGTGTGTGTGTGTGTGAGTGACTCTGTGTGCCCTGTCTTACAGATTGACCAGGAAGGGCTAACATTACCTGAGAGAACACTCTACCTGGGCCAGGATGAAGACAGCGTGAAGGTACTACATTTTACTCTACTTTATTCTCTCTGCCCAGCGTCCATATATGTCCCAACATTGATGATGTCACCCCCATTACCTTTTTATGATATCACCCCTGTCCCTTTCTGATGACCTTTTCTTGATGATGTCACTCTATGCTCCTCTCCGGTGTCAGATTCTGGCGGCGTACAAGGCTTTGATGGAGCGGCTGCTGAGCATGCTGGGAGCTCACAATGCCACTCAGAAATCTCACGAGATCCTGCAGCTGGAGACGCGCCTCGCCAATGTGAGTGCATGGAGCCACAGTGCTCCCGGTGGCCATGCTGTAGTATGACAGTCTCATTGGCTCAAACAGCTGTCATCTTTGTGCCCATGTACACCCACAAAGGGTGTCTGTCTGTGTGTGTCCCTGGATATGTGTATGTATCAGTGTATAGGCAGCTCTCGATTTATGCGGATCTGGAATTACGCGAAAAATATTCGAGGTTTTTGGAAGCACTAATGCAAAACAGACATACACCGAAGATATATTTGAACTTTATCTTTTCATTTATTTAATATGTATTCTTTAATAATAGTATAAGTATGGCTTTTGTGTTTTTTGCTATAAGGGAGAGACCTGCACGGGACAGAATTTTAAGTCTCATTCCCACCCACATCTGCAAGATTCTGTTACACCAGGCAAAGGCTTGGTAATTCCCATTGTGACCCCTTACAATGGAAAAGGACAAATATCTGATTTCCTTTACTTAGTTTGACAATTTTATATTCACTGTTCCTTAAGCAGGCATTTACATCCTCAGGCGTTAAAGGTATCTGTGCCGCCTTGGACATCGTTAGTCGGGCGCTCACCGAGTGACGAGGGGCTTTCAAAATGCCAACATCCTTCCGAGAGTTCCAGGGTAGGCTGGCTGTGTAAAAACTAAATTAAGCATAACAGCCTATTTCTCTTTTATTCAGTGTAAATGTTAATGTAAACACGTACCAACATGAATAACAGTTTCATAAAATAACAAAAAAAAAGTGAGCAGTCCTTTTTTATTCACCTTCTTGTGTGGCATCCCCTGAGTCATTTCTATTCACCGTCTCCCACAGACATATCAGTCGCTTTTCAGCTGCTCCTGCTTTCAAAAATGAAAATTTGTCCCGGCCCGCCCTCGATTGCTGAGGGTGCCACAGGAACGCATTCCCGTACTATAAGGTGTCCGACTTACATTTGAGTTGATTTACGTAAGGATTTGTGGAACAAATAATTCTGCAAGTCAAGAGCTGCTGACATTTGAGTGCGTCTGTGTGTGTGTGTTGGGGGGGGGGGGTTATGTATATATTACATTGTGAGGACCAAATGTCCCCACAGTTTGATAAATACCTGTTACTTTGACGTGAATGTGGCACTGCAATCAAAAAACTAAAACTGCAAAAAGTCTTGTATTTTATTTGACTTCTTATGGTTAAGGTTAGGGCTGGTAGGGTTTAGGTTGTCATTGTTAGGATTACGGTTTTTATCAGTGGAAATGGATGGAGAGTCCCCACAAAGATATGAATACAAATCTGTGTCTATCTGTGTCTGTCTGTCTTTGTGGGGACATCCATGTGTTTTTCGATCTATCTGTGTGCACCAGGGTATGTGCATCTATCTGTGTCCCTCTGTGTGTGTGTGTGCGTGTGTGTGTGCGTGTGCGTGTGTGCGTGTGTATTCCGCAGGCTTTGAAGGATCCCTCTGTCTCTGTGCTCCTCTTGACTTCCCTACGTGGCTCCATCTCCTTCATCTGTCCTGCGAGAACTGATAACCCCCCCCCCACAATGTCCCCCCTAGATAACGATGTCAGAGTTCGATGAGCAGAGGAAGGACATCAGCACCATGTACAACAGGCTTACGCTGCGGCAGCTTCAGAAGATCGCTCCCAGTGTGAGTCTCACACACACACACACACACACACACACCACCGGGGTCACAGAGGGTGAGGGGCATATGTAGGTTAGAGGTACAAGCCCCGAAAGACCCCGACCTACACAGTGCAGTGAGCCGAGAGGCACTGGGATGGCGCTATGGGACAGTTCTGCCCCTCAGGGGGCTGATGGCTCAGACTCCTGTGACTGCAGGGGGCTGATAGAGCAAATGGTGCCCCTCAATCACTCTGAAATTGGACCTGAGAGGATGCAAAAGGCCGTGTGTGTGAGAGAAGATGATTGGGAGGAGCAGAGCAGTAGATCCAGGCCGACTGAAAGGTCCGTCTTTCTCTGTACCGCCACCCAGATCTACTGGAAACGCCTGCTGGACCGGATATTCCATGAGAACTTCTCGGAGGACGAGGAGATCGTGGTGCTCGCCACTGAATACATGCAGAAGGTCTCCGAGATCATCAAGACCACATCAAAAAGGTGGGGGGTAGCGGAATAAAAGTGAGAGAGGGGGATGAGAGCAAGGGTAAGGGAGAAATGAAAAAGAGGGATGGGTGAAGAAGAGAATTGCAAGGGGTGAGATTTTAACTGGTGCTGATGTTTTTTTCTGTCTCACACTGTCAGTCTCCCTGTTATCTCTGTCTCACTCTGTCATCCAGCCTGTTATCTGTCTCACTCTGTCAGCCTCCTTGTTATCTCTGTCTCACTCTGTCATCCAGCCTGTTATCTCTGTCTCACTCTGTCAGTCTCCCTGTTATCTCTGTCTCACTCTGTCATCCAGCCTGTTATCTGTCTCACTCTGTCATCCAGCCTGTTATCGCTGTCTCACTCTGTCGGCCTCCTTGTTATCTGTCTCACTCTGTCATCCAGCCTGTTATCTCTGTCTCACTCTGCCAGTCTCCCTGTTATCTCTGTCTCACTCTGTCATCCAGCCTGTTATCTCTGTCTCACTCTGTCATTCTGCCTATCTCTGTCTCACTCTGTCAGTCTCCGTTATCTCTGTCTCCCTCTGTCATCCAGCCTGTTATCTTTGTCTCACTCTGTCAGTCTCCCTGTTATCTCTGTCTCACTCTGTCATCCAGCCTGTTATCTCTGTCTCACACTGTCATCCAGCCTGTTATCTCTGTCTCACGCTGTAATCCAGCCTATTATCTCTGTCTCACTCTGTCAGTCTCCCTGTTATCGCTGTCTCACTCTGTCATCCAGCCTGTTATCTCTGTCTCACTCTGTCAGCCTCCCTGTTATCTCTGTCTCACTCTGTACATCTGCCTGTTATCTCTGTTTCAATCCGCCAGCCTGCTTCTGATCTGTCTCACTCTGTCAGCCTGCCTGTAATCTCTGTCTCACTCTGTCAATCAGCCTGTTGTCTCTGTCTCACTCCCTGCTGTCACTCTATACCCCTTTACTGTCTGTATCACTCAGTGTCTGGTCTTCATCGTTACGCTTTAAGGTTTGGGCATCAGACATGGGGAGGAGCATAAAGACGTTTATTGTGCTGCTGTCATTTCAACGTATCACTTCAGAAGAGGCCAAAGATGTGACTTCATAGCCGCATTACATCATCTCTGTCAGTTAATATAACCCTCCACTCCACAAAAGGAATAAGGAAAAATGAATTGCAAGCATTCACCCCTGTCATTCTGTCCCTATGCTTTTTTCTCTTTTCTGTCTATATCTCCTCTGACTATCCTCCTGTCTCTCTGCCCTCCTGTCCCAATCCCCCAGTCTCTCTATCCTCCTGTCTCAGTTGCCCAGTCTCTCTATCCTCCTGTCCTAATCCCCCTTGTGTCTTTCTCTCCTCCTGTCCTCCCACTCTTTTTTCCTCCTTTCCCGATCTCCCCGTCACTCTCTCCTGCTTTCCCAATCCCCATCTCCCTCTCTCCTGATGTCCTTACTCCTGTCTCTCTTCCTTCCTCCCCCCATCATCCTTCTCTCTCTCCTCCTGTTCATATCCTCCCTGTCTCCCTCTCTGTCCCTGTCCTTCTCCTCCATATGCGCCATGACCCTCCCTGTCTCCCTCTGTCGTACCCTCATTCTCCGTCTCTACTCCTGCTCTCCTCCTCTCGCTCTCGCTGCTCATGGGCTGCCAGGTGTCATTCACATCTGATTGCATCTGAATTTCATCCTGCCACATGTGAGCCCAGCGACCTCATTTACGGGAGTAACGAGCCCTTCGTTAGCACCTCACTGCCGCGGCGACCCCTTCCGCCCGCCCACACATGCACGGTCGTTTGGAATGAGCCCTTTGCTTACGCTGGTTCGGCCAGGTGCCTCCGTGCTGCATCTCTGGCCTGTGGTTCCCAGTTTGGCCTCCAGTGTCTGACATTCTGCTTTGCTGGTTTCTCCCCCATCATCCTGCATTGAAATGTGGTCCTGAACAGTTTACAGCTGCATCGTCCAGAGCCCTGGACTAGAGTCATTCAGAGGGAGGATTCCCCCCCCCCCCAACTTCACAGTCCACTAACCCTGGGCTTTATCATGGGGCCACCATCCCCCTCTCGCCCCTCTCATGCCAAATGGTGGAGTCCCTGTTGTGACTTGCAGAGTCAGCCTGGGGTGACCATGTGATCTCTGAGCACCTCGCTGCTCCGTGTGCTACTGTTGCTAAGGCGATGATACAAGTGGCACTGGACTCAGAATGTATGAGAAGCTCTGTTATACAGAGGTGGGGAGAGCAATAGTTAGTTTTAATATAGTTTAAAACTAAACAGGGCAAAGACTCACAAATATGGAAATATCAGGACAGACCACATGTCTGAGGAATGCTATAGAAATCAAGGAATGGAAATGAAACACTGCCCCCTGGAGGTGTGTGCTGAGACTGCGGCCATGCACTCAATCTGTTAAACATCTTTAATTGTTTTCCTGTCATGAACATAATGGCATGCATAGAACCCGCCCCCCCAAGTGCTCCGTTTGTCGTGCTAAACTGATGCCCCCCCATTCTCCAGGGTCCTCCATAACTACATGCTCTGGCGGGTGGTGGTGGCTCTCAGTGAGCACCTGTCCGTGGCGTTCCGCGACACCATCCACGAGTTCTCGCGGGAGATCGACGGCACCGAGCGCCAGCTGGACCGCGGCCGGCTCTGCCTCACCCAGGCCAACAAGCACTTCGGCATGGCACTGGGGGCGCTCTTTGTGCAGGAGCACTTCTCCTCCCACAGCAAAGCCAAGGCAGGTCCCCCCAAGCCCCCGCCCTTACCCCCTCCCCTGTT
>JAODLC010000040.1:606282-629349 GCA_026781145.1 Hippopotamyrus pictus | reverse complement strand
CTCCCCTGTCTCTCCCCTGCCTTTGCACCTTCTCCCACCCCCGTCTCCCCCTGCCTTTGCCCCCTCTCCCTCCCCTGTCTCTCCCCGCCTTTGCCCCTTCTCCCTCCCGTCTCCCCCGCCCCCGTCTCATTCTCTTGTGACTTCTGTATGTATGAAATCCTTCCAAAACACGAGTATGTTTTATGCATTTCATTTGAAATAAGACCCTCTCTTCTCTCGCCCACTTCCTAATTCACTTCACAGTCTGGTACGCAAGTAAGTCGCATAAATAGCATGACATGAAGAGGGGGATGATATTCCTCTGCGGTAAAGGAAAGTGTCGTTTGACAAGGCCCCTGTGATGCACTGACATTTGACATTGCTCCCTCCCCTCCAAAATGAAAGGTTCAGGAGCTGGTGGAGGACATCAAACATGTGCTAGACCAGCGGCTGCAGGAGCTGGACTGGATGGACACAAAGACCAAGGAGGCGGCCAGGGCCAAGGTGCATGACCTTCAGCAGACAGTAGTGCATCCTCAGCCATTGCGCCTCCTTTCCGCCCCTTGGGGACTCCATTTTGCTGATTTACATTCTTCCCTTCTCCCCTTCCTCCCACCTTCCTCTCCCTTTCAGCTGCAGTACATGATGGTGATGACAGGCTATCCTGACTTCCTGCTGAAACCAGAGCTCATTGACCAGGAATACGGGGTGAGTCAGAGCTGCTGGTAAGGTGCTCAGTAGTGATTAGACAAAATGATGCTTCATGAGCCATTTGCTGTATTTTTTGACCCCACTAGATGGAGCTCTCTGTACAGAAAAGGGCACAACAAGCAGGCCCCAAAGCAGACCAAGAGCACCACCTAGTGGGGTCAAAAAATACAGCGAATGGTTCATGAGGCGTCATTTTCTCCGTCACTAGTGACCCGTTCAACTCCAATGTGGAATTCATCAGGGCAAAATAAGACACACTGCCATAGACCTTTCCTTTGTTATCTTCTCCAATGTGCCTCCTCTAAAACTACTTAAATCTACTTTACATTTTACCACCTCAAGTTTTATGTGAACGAGAAGACATACTTCAGGAACATCCTCAACAGTATCAGGTACAACATCAAGCTGTCAGTGAAGAAGATCCACGAGGAGGTGGACAAGACAGCGTGAGTGTCGATGGGCAACTTCTCCCTGCCATAGTTACCCAAGGCTTCTCTGGGGGTGGGCAGGCCTAGTGGGTGTGTGTGTGTGTGTGTGTGTGTGTGTGTGTAATGTTTGCCTGGTTTTACAGGTGGCTGCTTCCTCCTCAAGCCCTGAATGCCTATTATCTTCCTAACAAGAATCAAATGGGTGAGTGAGTCCGTAATAAATTAGGCGAACAATCACACTTAGGACTTAGGACACAGTGACACACAAAATACACAAACAGCTAGATACTCATACACAAACAACAAAAACTCGATTCTTGCACATGCATGCAAGCGCAGTTCAGATATTACTATCATTGTGGGGACTCTCCATTTTTCCTATAGGCAAAACCCTAATCCTGACATGACGACCTTAACCCCCACACAGCCCTAACTTGAACCATAAGTAACCAAACAAAGTACAAGACCTTTGGCTGTTTTACTGTTTTAATTGCATTCACAGATTTTTATGAAATTGGGCTATATGTTGTGGAGACCTGAAGAAAGTCCTGGCAAGATAAAAAGAAAAACAGGTTTTACCACATTGTGGTAGCAAATACAAACCTGCACGGAGACACACACACACACACACACACACACGCACACACACATGCACACACACGCACACACACACACACACCCACACACACATGCACACACACACACACACAGGCACACACACACACACACATGCACACACACATGCACACACACGCACGCACGCACACAGGCACACACACACATGCACGCATGCACACACACACACACATGCACACACACACATGCACACACACACACACGCACACAGGCACACACACACACATGCACGCACACACACACACATGCACACACACACACACACACACAAAATTTCCTCTCCTTAGCCCCTATTTCTTATTCTCCTTTCAGTCTGAATTAAATTAAGTAGTAGAATCACTTATACTAACAGAGGACAAAAACAGAGAAAGAAAGACAGAGAGAGAGAATGGAGAATGGGACAGAGTCCCTCAGTGCGCACAGCTATCATTTTTATCTTAATAATCCCTTTTTCTTGCCTCTCCCACCCGCTTTTGCCTCATATTTCTTTTCTTCCTTTGTGGCTCTCAGTTTTCCCAGCTGGAATACTGCAGCCAACGTTATACGATCCAGAGTTCCCACAGTAAGTACATAGACAGACAGAAAAACATACACAGACTCCAGATGAGTCATTTCTCCAAGGTGTTTTATACCAAAAGATTATGCAAGGCATTTTGGTGCCACCATGTGGAGAAACTGTGTAACTGCAGGACCCTCACAACACCTTGTTGAGAGAAAAGACAGCCCAACAACTTGTGTGTCCCCTGCAGGTCCTTAAACTATGGGGGAATTGGCGCCATCATCGGCCATGAGCTGACACACGGATATGACGACTGGGGTGAGGGACTCCGTCAAAATAACCAAGAACAGGAAGGGTGGGCCGCTCTCACCTGAAGCCTCTGTTAAGGTGTCGGCCTCTCACTGCATTTCACAGGAGGGCAGTATGATCGCTACGGCAACCTCAAGCAGTGGTGGACCGAGGAGTCGTACCGGAAGTTTCTGAAGAAAGCGGAGTGCATCATCAAGCTCTTTGACAACTTCACTGTCTATAACCAGAGAGTAAGCTGGCACACACTCACACGCTCAGTACACAGCCCCCAGTGGCCCTCTGCCTGCTAAGGCATCTCTGTCTGCAGGTGAACGGACGGCTGACACTGGGAGAGAACATCGCCGATATGGGAGGACTGAAATTGTCCTACTATGTGAGTCATTATGGTAAAACCGTACCATGTGTAGAACTGGTCACATGACTGACAGGAAACATGTTTGCTTGCAAAACCCCAGTGTACCATTCCTCCCCCTTCTCCTTAGGCATACCAGAAATGGGTCAGAGAACATGGACCAGAGCGCCCTCTCCCTGGACTGAAATACACCCACGAGCAGCTGCTGTTCATAGCCTTTGCACAGGTACTGACCTTTTAACTCACTCCCTAATTCCCAGTATGCTCAGATACTAACCTTTTAACACACTCCCTTACTCCCAGTCTGTTCCAGTCCTGACCTTTTAACGCACTCCCTAACTCCCAGTCTGCTCAGGTACTGACATTTTTACCTGCTCCCTAACTCCCAGATTGCCCTGTTACTGATATTTTAACTAACCCCAAGTCCCAGTCTGCTCAGCTACTGACCTTTTAACACAATCCCTGACTCCCTGTCTGTACAGCTACCGACATTATAACCCGTGTGCAAACTCCCTGTCTGCTCATGTACTGACCTTTTAACACACTCCCTAATTCCCAGTCTACATAGCTACTGACATTTAACCTGTTCTCTAACCCCATCTGCTCAAGTGCTGACCTTTTAACACACTCCCTAACTCCCAGTCTGCATAGCTACTGACATTTTAACCTGTTCCCTAACCCCATCTGCTCAAGTGCTGACCTTTTAATACACTCCCTAACTTCCAGTTTGCATAGCCACTGACATTTTAACCTGTTCCCTAACCCCATCTGCTCAAGTGTTGACCTTCTAACACTCCTTAATTGCCGCTGTGCTCAGGAATTGACCTTTTAATTCACTCTCTATCACTCAGGTGCTGCCATTTTAATCTGCACCCTAACCCCGGGTCTCCTCAGCTATTGACCTAAACCTTGACGCTAACCCTAATTTAACCCTACCTCTTCATTCCTAAAGCTGACAAGCAGCCATCTTGTCCTCTATCCTGACAGAACTGGTGCATGAAAAGGCGATCTCAGTCAATCTACCTGCAGCTCCTAACAGACAAACACGCACCTGAACACTACAGGTAATCACACCTGCCCGTGTCACGCCCGTTCACACGCCACTCTCATCGTGTGTGATGTCCACACAGCTGGTAGAGGGGTTGTCTAACACGAAGACTCTTATTCCGACCCCAGAAGAGGGGTTCATGAGTGTTGCAGCCATGTGATTGGATGCACTCATCTCTCTTTCCGCCTCTCTACAGGGTGATTGGTAGCGTATCTCAGTTCGATGAGTTCGGCAGAGTCTTTCACTGCCCCAGAGGCTCCCCCATGCACCCTGTCCAGAAGTGCTCTGTGTGGTGACTTTCGAGCCGAAGCCCCGCCTCCTCCAGCTTGTCTCCGCCCCCTCCAGCTTGTCTCCGCCCCCTAACTGTTATTACCCCAGTGTCCACAGCATGTTCATGGTGGGAATTGTGTCCTGTTTGGTAAATCAGGAGAAAAAAAAGCAAAATATTGAAGAAAATATTGTTGTTCTCCAGCAGTATTTTATTTACATCATTTTAGATTCATCCCACTATGATTAAAATGTTAACTACCTTTAAATTGTAGGCAGGTGGTTTTCATTTTAACATATCTCTCTAGAGTGAAATACTTTTACACTCGTAAATATATGTTTTTTTTTTCCAATAATTTTGTAGTTTTACATAATTAGTATATTTTACACATTTTTCTTTCTGTGGCTAGAATGCACAAGATATGCTGTCATGGAGATGGCTTCTTGCCAAAAAAAAACAGAAACTGTGGTACATCCAGGATGCAAACAAAGCAGGCAGGCCTGGTTCTGTTTGGCCTGGCCGCAGCCCAAGGCACCATAACAGCAGTGATGGCCAAATTAAGCCTCATGAACCATCTGCTGTATATTCTGACACCACTAGATGGTGCTCTCTATTCTAAAAAGGGCTCAACGTATGACCCAAAGCAAACCAAGTGTGCCATCTAGTGGGGTCAAAAAATACGGAAAATGGTTCATGAAGCTTCATTTGGCCATCACTAGTAAACAGCACACGTATGAACAGCATGTGTGTGTGCAGGAGGACCTGATGCCATGCTTCACATGACGTTTTCTTCATTTGTCTTTCGCGTTCACTGGGGTCTTGTTTTTGTGACTCGTTTGTTTTGGGGGGGGGGTCAAGCACTTCCAGCAGCTTAAGAATGACTCAAAGACACACTGGGGGGCCATGACAGTCCCACATATGAGTGATGGCTCATTCTGGTTTGACAGGAGAATTCTCATGGGGCCCGACCGTCGCTAAGGCTGTACCCCTGCATGGCTGCTCAAACCTTGAGCCCAGTCCTGCTGGACAAGTTCATATTCATCTGTACTGTACTTGTTTTCTATAAAGCTTAATTTTATTTCAATATCAATATATTTAATTATGAATAGTACATCAGATAAATTATCTAATAAAAAAGTCCATACATTTATACACAGAATATGAAAAAAATATTTAATTTTGTATAAAGAATTACTCATACAAAAGTGCAGAAATTGCTTTGTATTGATATAAATGTATAAAATGATTGTACACCTCTTTCTAAGCATGTTTCTCTCTGATGTTTACGCCAAATTTGTTTTAAGAGACCCTGAGATCACTGGAGTGCATTTCCCACGATTCTCAGTAATGCTGCAAATAATATGTGCTGTTGTTGTGTCTTTTGGGAAAAAAATATACAGGAGGTCACTGTGTGAGGTATCAGTCATTTGGTGTCTGTCTCGCGTCTTTTCAAACAGAGAACCATGCCGAACGCGGCTCTGTCTGTGTCTGTGTTTCTGGGCATGTGTCTAATGAACTGGTAATGAATGACATGAGCTATTCAATGTGACACGTAACAAGCAGCCAGACACATTTTACCATAATTGCTTACATTTTAAACTGAGTTAGTGCCGCGACTGTATGGGGTTTGTTAATACGCTCATATGAAGCTACAGCGCAGCTGCCGATTCTGCCCGGAGTTTGCCTGGGGGGCTCGGTCCACTTCACACGGATACTGGGAGCTCAGCACACTGGGTTCCCGGGGCAACCATGCATGCAACTGCTGATATCCATGGAGACCAAAAGATACCTAATGTATTTGTGTGTGTGTTTGTTTAGGGTGTGTCTCTTGGTTTCTCGTAAATTAAACCTAGAGAAAAACGTCTTAGACGAAAATTTACACAACAGACACAGACTGACAGTGACTAACAGACTGACTCACCTTGTTCCTCAGCCAAACTTACCAAGGCGTTTTGGCAGGTCATACTGATGGAACGAAACATTAGCTTTCACTTATAAGATCAGTCACGCGTAGCACACGATTTATTTGAAAAAAAAAATATGTATTTCAAATGAAAATTTCTTCTTCAATTATGTGTTTTAATAATATACCAATTATTACTAAGATATATCAACTGGCTATTCGTTAATTTGAATTTTTATATATATATTATTTAATAGATTGCTTTAAATACCAAAAAAATTCAATTCTACCTAAACTACAGTGTCGTATTCTGAATATGAAACACGTTACTGTTTTATTGGTATATTACTACTTCTGTCTAACAGATGCTCGGTTTGTGGGTGTTTAGTACTTTAAAACGGCAATGTTGCATGGAAATCCTCACCCCCATAACACGGAAATACATTGTATGGTGTATATGTGATACATTTTACGCGGTTTCATTGTGCATGATGCGAGTATGTGCATTTTATACGTTATATACGGCACACCGTGTTTGTTTTTAGTGCGGTTGCCATCGTGACGGCTTGTCACATGTCACATGACAGCCCAACCCTAGGGGCTGCCCTGGACATGCCGTAACACATCCCGCCGGCTTCATATATACGCGTTCGCTCCACAGAGAATCAGCTGGCAGGACCCGCTCTGGTAAGTGTCTCCTAAAGCGTGTTTGACCTCACATTCGCTTTTCTGGTAGTTTTTCTGGTGGTCATTGTGCCGATCTTCAAATAGAAATGCTGTGAATTATTACTAGGAAATGTAGCGATCAAGCAGGTAGATTAGCTTCGTTTTCGTTTCTGTTCTCTGCGAACCTGTTGTAATATTTTTTGCGCGGAATTCACGTTTCATAATGCTGTATTTTAACCACCGAAATCATATCAAACTCACATTTATGTTACTGGCCATCTTCAGTACTTAACTTTAGGTTGATGTTAAACTCATGGGACACTGGGACAGTAATGACGGAAAGAATTAGGCAGGAACATCTGGTGACAAGGCGTAGGTAAGAGATGAATGGATTGGGGGGGCTTTATTGGGGGGGTGATGGCAAACATAAATTAAAAAAAAAAGCTATGCATGACTTAAGCCAATAAATAAATATTTATTTTGGGGGCTAAAGCCCCCTTAAAATAGGCCTAACGACGTCCCTGTCTGGTGAGGATGTTTTCATTGTGTGGTCAATACAGGAATCCACAGTTGGGAGCGATGGCTACTGCGATTAGTACATTCCACTAAAGCAGGTAGTATAAGCTCTAAACTAGTTGTTACTGACTGAAGTGAGATTATTCAAAGCTCTTCTTTTCTGTGTCATTCTAGCTTGTTCTCCCAGCCCAGACTTCTGACCCAGACAAAAATGCAGACCAATAAAACAAGAGCAAAAGATTCATTCCCTGCTGACACAGCAAAGATGGGCAACAGCACGGGTTCGACTGGTCCCTCCACAGGACCAGCCATAAAAAAGTCCCAGTCTGTACCCTCGAAGACCTCGGGGGGCAGCAGAGTACAAGTCAGGCAGAAGGAAGGGGAAGCAGATAAGCTGAACCACCAGCATGGGGCAGCAGGTGCAGCCCGAACCCCCAGCCAGAGCTCCAAGAAAGGAGAACATGCTGTTCCCCCGCTGCTCGAGCCAGAGGATGTGGTCCAGGGCGTGACGCTGAAGCAGACTGAGCTGGAGGCCGTGGAGAAGCTGACGCGGGGACAAAGGGACAACCCCACGTGGTTCGCCTGGCGTCAGAACCGGATCACGGCCTCCATTGCGCATCAGGTCTCACACAGCCGCTTCGTCTCCGGGAGCAGCCAGACCCCACCTGCCTCATACCTGGCCTCCATCGTTGGGGACGGCCCCCATGTGATGACGCGGGCCATGGCCTGGGGTGTGAATAAGGAATCGGTGGCAGCTCGGAAGTACCAGAAGCTGAAGAGCGAGGAGCTGGGGCGGCCCGTCTCTATCCGAGACTGCGGCCTGTTCATCCACCCGCAGAAATCCTGGCTGGCCGCCAGCCCCGATGGCATTGTGGAGATCCCGCGGAGCGGTGAGCGCCTCCTGCTGGAGATCAAGTGTCCATTCAAGCACCGGGAGAAGACGGTGGCGCAGGCCTGTCACGAGGACCGCAACTTCTGCCTGGAGCCAGTGGACGGGCCGGGCCGCTACCAGCTGAAGCGAACGCACAGCTACTTCACACAGGTGCAGTGCCAGATGGCCGTGGTGGGCATCCACAAGGCCGACTTTGTGGTGTACACCCAGCGCGAGACGGCTGTCGTGCCCGTGACCTTTGACCCTCAGTTCTGGGCATCTGTGGAGGACAAGCTGGAGATGTTCTACATGAGGGCTGTGGTGCCACATGTGCGGCAGACGGTGCCGGTGAACCCGGCCTTCCAGCGCGAGCTGTAGGGCTGTGGCACGATTAAGGAGTGAACCAAACGACGAATTCGTAAGTCAGTGAAGCCACACCCTTCACTGACATTTCAACAAACAGTGTAGTCGCCATGCAGAATTAACAGCTGTCGGTGGTTGGCTTGGGGTGTCTTCCTATAAGCTGGTTTTTCCTTTGGGGCTTCTGCACATCTGGACAGTGGTGCTGCATTGTCCAAAAGACAAAAACTTGGAACTGCTTGAAAACATTCACTGCCTTAAAAAAATACCACTGTGACCGAAAACTAGAATAAACACCGGCTGACTGGCAGATTAATCTCGACCCCTGCGAGTGATATGTGGGGCCAGGCATGACGGGGAAGTCCAGGAAAAAAAATAGTGTGATGGATTTCAGGGCCAATCGTACGTGTCTTCCTCTGGCCCAGCAGCCTCAGTCGCCTGAAGTTTTATGCTAGAGTTTTTAGAGTTTTTGAGAAAAAAGACGGATCCATCGTGTCGCCACCTGACGCTGCCTTTGTTTTTGTTTACAGCGACATAGTGTTTTATTGCCGTTCAACAAATGACAAAGTACAAGTCTGGAAAACAAAGAAATGACATTGATTAGAATGTTCCGGAAGCTACACAAGAGCAACACAAAAGGTGACTGTAGCGCAGCAGGTGGGGGATCTGTGCCTTTGTCCAGAAGGTTATGGGTTTGAACTCCACATTTGGCAAAGTAATCATGTCACTGTTGGGCTTGTAACCTTAACTGCTTCAGGGATGCTGGCTGGTCCTGGTCTCTGGTCCTCTGTTTTCCTCACTTGTCCTTTTTTTTGTCAAATGTGTTAAATAAATCATGCTGTGAATGTACATTGTGATTCTGTGAGTACTTGGGCTAATTCTTCAGAAAACAAGCTGGCAAACTAGCCACCAAGCTACGTTACTGCAGAAGCTCAGGTTCAGCAGGGAGAAGGGCTTCGCCAAGCTCACTTATTTGGGTCATCTCGGACATGCACATTTCATTTTATACAAAGAACACACTCACGTTCCGGTTCAGACAGAGCACTGGGTACACGGTAAGACGACACACTCTGCAAAAATGTCAGCAGAAATAAATGACCTGTTCTGCTGAAGATGGGGCTGAGACCAGGAGGTTTATAATCTGCTTGCTTGTCCCTCTGCAGATGTGACACAAGGTGTCCGGTGACCCTATTCCTTAACACATTTATAAAAAGCACAAATACCTAATCATGCAAAACAAGAAAACACATTATAGTTTTTATTCACTTGTATTTTCATCTGTACTTCAGACACAGGAAATCAATCTATTAGTGTTAGAGCCAAGAATACAAAAGACAGATAATCCATTGTCTGGGCGCCGGTTAGAGCGACAGGCCACCAGTCCTACAGCTGATAGATTCAGCTCATGTGCCGCCCACAAGTCCCCGTGGACTCCGACCCGATCCAGGGGTCTGCAGTCGCCGCCCAACTAACCTGAGAAGTGAAGCCGTAAACAAAACCCACACTGTCTTGAGAACAAATCGCAGTAACACCAACCTCTCTGGTTTGTTTCAGTTCCCTCAGACTTTTAGAGGTTCCTTTGTATCACGACCAAGACAAATGTGTAAGAAAACACCAACATGAACTTCACTGGACTTCTGTCCTAATAACTCCTCACGTGGCCAGAAAGCAGCTGTCAAACATGACTGCCCCCCCAATGTCATAAAGCTTATAATAAATCCAGAGTTTGGCCCTCAATGTGCTAATTATTAACTGCCCCCATCACAATTACGAAGCGTAATGTTCCTGGAAGAACCACAACTCAAACTGCAGTTCTGTTTTATTCATTTATTAGCATGTTGTGATGAATAATTCAAAACAGCTATTTATAAGTTAGGTACAGCATCGAAAATGGGCAAACTCTGATTTAGGTTCATAATGTGGAATAATAGCCTTTTATATATGGATGAATGTGTATAAATTCCTCCCTCTATGCTCATGGTGAACTGATGGTAGCTCAGAGGGGTAAAAACAGCACTCTGCTCCAGGCCACGTGTCCAGGAGGATAGCAGCCTCCACACTGGTAAAACAAAGCAACCAACAGTAACTTCCTGGGAGAGCTGGCCCCTCCCACAGCCTGTCACAGCTGTGCTGCAGTCCAATCAGCACATTCAGGAGGCGGGGCTAGAGACAGTTTCAGGTGATTGGTGGATGGAGCTGGGAACGGGTGACCTGCAGGGATGCTGAGAACCTATCAAACAAATTGTTCAGTCTTCCCCAGAGGGTGCTGATTGGCAGTGGGGGAGTCATGTGGACCAGCAGTTCAGTTGAGCATGATTTCGGAGAGTCCTTCGGCGCAAAGAATCCCACCGGCCTCACAGGTAACCCTCCTTGCGGAACTGCTCCTGCAGGATGTCACGGTATTCGTCGAAGCCCCCCTCGATGCGCCTGACCGCGCCTCCCTCGCACACCCACAGCTCCTTACACACCATGCGGATGAGTCTTTCGTCATGGGAGACTAAGATGACCCCGCCCTGGAACAGAAAGATTTACAACATGTCAGATTCACATAGCTGCCAGCAGGGGGCAGAGATGTACATCCAGAAGAGATGCCCCACTTTGAATTTGTTGAGCGCTTTCCCTAAAGCCTCGATTGTCTCCATGTCTAGATGATTGGTAGGTTCATCCAAGATGTAGAAATTGGGGCTGAGAAACACAAAAGAATAAAAGTCAACACACCACAAGCATGGGCTAATAATTACGTCTGTGTAAGAGTCTGAGATCGTCTAGCGATGCCTGAGCAGCAGGGGTCACCTGGGCATGGTCATCTGAGCGAAGGCCACGCGGCTCTTCTGCCCCCCCGACAGGCTGGCCACGGGCCGTGTCGCCAGCTCGCCCGTGATGCCATACCTCCCCAGCTGGTGGCGGTACTCTTCTTCCGGTCGGCCTGAAGTAAAGAGTCATAAGGATCTGGCAGGTTCCTTTACATTTTATTTGCTTTTTCTTGAAAACAGCAAGGCCTTTGGGATTTGAACCGATGACCAATGATCCTAATCCGTAGAGCGACACACCACCCTACGGCACATTTCCCGGGCAGGTCAGGGTCTGATTCCACATGCGCCATTGCAGATCGGGGGGTCGTACCTGGGAACTTATTGGCCAGAAGCTCTATGGAGCACACGTTGAGGTCCAGCTGGTCCACGTGATGCTGACTGAAGTAGCCAATCTTCAGGTTCCTGTGAGACGAAAGCTCCATCTTGACTCACCCCTATGATCATAGGTGAGCACACGTTGGGGTCTGACCAGGCCCCGCACTCACCTGTGGGCGTGTCGGATGCCGCTGACAGGTGTCAGGTCCCCTAACAGCAGCTTCAGCATGGTGGACTTCCCTGTACCGTTCTCACCGACCTGTAGGGGGTGACATTGTGCAGAGAGCACAGCTCATGATGCTGTCATGCTTCCTGGTCTTGCAGCGTGGTGGCAGCATTAGCGGTACACACCACGCAGATGCGGGACTCCAGGTCAGCTGACACGCTCAACCGGGAGAAAAGACGCTGATCAGGGCTGTAGTAGAACTCCACTTCATCCAGCTGCAGAATCGGGGGAGACAGCTTCTCGAAGTTATCCGGGAACCTGCAGCGATACAAACACCGCTCCAGGCTTCAGAAAAGAACGGCATGAAGTTTCAGTGTCTTCCACGGACATCAGTTTTCATACCCTGGGACATCCTAGTCACCTTTCTTCCCATTCTGACAGGCTGATTAGATGCGTGACGCCCCCTGGTGGCCACTGGTGCTCACGCCACAAGATTCTGAGAGCTCTCACACCCCAGCATTGACATTCCCTGGCTGTAAAACTCCATAATCACACACTGCTTCTACAAAAGTTTTTCTTGAGTAGGTCTGTTGTATGTCCAATGGCAGTGCTATAGATGGTCTGGAAGAAGCCTGAGATTAAACCACCTCGGTGCACGCATGGGAATATGTTGGAAAATTCTGGCTCGGAGCACAGATATGTAGAAACACTGACCGTAAAACCACCTCCGAATCCTTCTCAATTGGCTTCAGTTCAGGGCTGTAAGGTGCCAAAAAAAACATCAGAGAACATGCAGGACACAGATAAAGCTGAAATATCCCAAAGATGAACAGACAGGACGACGGACCGACAGAAGACTCACAGCTTTTCCAGAAGTTTCAGCTTGCTCTGCACCTGTGCAGCTCTGTTAGCGTTGTACCTGAAGCGGTCAATGAACACCTGCAAGACGGGCACACAAAGCTTGTTACCAGTGTATTTGTGTGTGGTGTACTTACACCTGACTGCAGTAAAGGGCAAAACAAAACTTCTTGAACCAATTGCTGTATTTTCTGACTCCACTAGATGGTGCTGTCTGTTCAAAAAAAGGGCTCAAAGCATGCCCCAAAGTAAACCAAGAGCACCATCTAGTGGGGTCAGAAAATATAGCAAATGGCTCACAAAGCATCATTTTGACCATCACTACTTGACCCTAATGGGCAATGTGTGGCTCGGCTGACACTGTGTTCATAGGGTTGCCAGTTCGAATCCCATAGCTGACCAAGTAACCACATCAGTGTTAAGCAAGGACCTTAATCCCAAAATAAGACTTTATGTGACATTCCCAAGCTTTGCTCTCATCTGCATATATGAATCTGTTTATGTTCCTTAACAGAGTTAGATGGGATATGTGACTATTCTTTGTACTTTTTGCCTACAGTACAAAGTACAAATTTTTCTAGTGTTCCTGTACATATACAAACACGCCACACACCTGGAAGTGGGTCACTGTGTCTAAACGTGTATAATATTACATTTTTGTTCACTTATTGTTGACTTATTGCAGAGGAAAGGGTTACAATTTATGTTTGGCTCCCTGGGATTTGAACCCATAACTGATGCAATGTTACCTGGATATGCTCTCTATACTGGAGCTGGGCCTCATATTCCCTCTGCTGGTTCTTCAAACGGTCCTCCTTGGTTTTGACAAAGTTCTCATAGTTGCCACGGTAACTCTCCAGCCGCTGGGAGTGCAGGTGGATGATGTCAGTCACCACGGCATTCAAGAAGTTCCGGTCATGGGAAACCACCAGAATGGTGGACTGCCACGTCTGCACATTGGCAAGAGAGACGGGGGAGGTGAGCTCCTGGAATACCAGGGGGAGGACCGGCGTGCGTGCATGTCTAAACGCGGGAGGCAGACCTGCAGATAATTTTCCAGCCAGAGAATGGCCCGGACATCCAGCATGTTGGTGGGTTCTGACAGAGAGCAGACCAGAGTCAGAAAGCGTAACAGTGATGTATAGCAGTGACAGGCAGTCTCAGGGTGCGTCCAAAATCTCATCCTTACAGAATACATACTAAATAGAACCCTACTATTCAACCATTAATGTATGACAATACGCATGCAGGCAGGTTCACTGCAGTCGCCAACTTTCATATTCCTTGACATGGATGTTTACCAACAGCATAGCTTGACCTCAGCAAAAGTTAAAAACCTATCAATGGAAAAATCACATATTCGAGTCAACTTATATTACCGTGTATTGTGTTCTACTGAAATTTGTATAGTGATGGCACGTCCGTTGCCATACTGACAAGACTTTTGGAGCAAGCGTTGTTCTTTGCCTCTACAATAGACTTGAAGAATAGCATGGCGTCCATCATTTGCACACTTCAGAATTGCACAGAATGTCGCATGACATCTGGGTATAGTTCACCTACCGTCTCATCCATACTAAAGATTTGGACATACTGCTTACTTCACATACTACATTTCGCCTAATACTTAGCAAACAAGTATGCAATCTTGGACACACCCACAGATTTCAAGACAGCAGAACATTCCCAGCAGGCCCTGAGAAAAATATTTCACCCAAACACTAATGCGTAGCAGTAATACTATTAGTATTATTAGTTATAACACTAGTATGTCTGTGTTTGGGTCAATCATATTCATCATCATCCAATTCTCCTCACGATAAAACTGGAGGTCTACTTACCATCAAGTAACAAAAGATCGGGTCTGAAAAACAGGGAAACAATGGAGGGGTGAATGTACAAAATAGAAAAAGAGAGGGATCAGACTGAAGGGGAAAACAGGAATAAAGACGAAGAGAAACTCACCGGGCAAACAGTGCCCTGGCCAGTGCCAGCCTCATCCTCCAGCCTCCAGAAAATTCCCTGCGGAGAGGGAATGCACCCATTATTCGCTCCGACGTATCAAAATACCGGCATGTCAACACTTCAGTCACAAGGGGGAGCACTCACTTTGTCGTCTGCTGCTGCATTCTGGGAGAAAAGCCCAAGCCTGCCAAGATGACGGACGCTCTAAAACAGAAGAGGAAGGATGAGTCATGTGTGCGTGCGACTGGCCTGATGTCGGGCTGCTAAAAGAATATTCAGCTGCATTTGTTCAATGTTACTCATTACAGACCTATTACTTAACAGGTATTTATTACTCATTACACACTTATTAGTCACTACAGACTTTACAGTGGAATGCAACAGGCAGTTACCTGGCTGGGGCCTTGTCCGCCTCGATCTCCAGCAGTTTAGCATATACCTCTGACAGTCGGACGCTGTCCGGGCTGTCGGCCCTGGGACATGGACGCCAAGGAAGGAAAGCACATCTCAATCATCGTTCTGCCTTTTAGGTGCAGGACAGACTTAAGGGATAAAGTGAGAAGGGGGGTGGCCATGCTGGACAGGGAAAACAAATTACAGACACAGGACCCATTAGATGAGTGCATCTTGCGCCCTCTAGTGCCCGAAAGGCACTCCGCCGGTCACCCCCCATCTGCTCCCATCAGTCAACCGGCCTGCATCTTCAGGCTAATTTTGCACATGAGGTAACGTTCCTAGAGGCGGCAGACTCACGTGCCGCTGGCGATGCGAGCGTTGAGCTGTCGCTCCTCGGCGAGCAGCCCCTCACGCACGCTGTCGCTCTCCAGCACGCTCTGCAGGGCTTCGGTGTCGTCGCCCGCCACCTCCTGCTCCACGTGCAGGATGGACAAATGCGCGGGCACACGCAGGTTCCTACTGGCCAGCATCTTCAGCAGGGTGGTCTTGCCCAAGCCGTTCCGGCCAATCAGGCCGTACCGGCGCCCACTAGCCAGCACCAGCTCCGCCCCCTGTAGCAGGGACCTGCGTCACAAAGCAGCAGGTTAGGCTCGATACATTCTGTGCCCCTTGGGTCAGAGGTGGGGACTCGTGTCACTGACTCAGACTCAAGTCACAAAATTGGTGGAAAGACTTGGACTCGACTTGGACTTGAAGGTAATGACTCGAGACTTGGACCCGACGACTCGAGAAGACTTGAGGTGGATACCATAATACTAATTTTATAATTTCAGTGTATATTAATTCTCTGCTGTCTGCATTTTCATTCGGCTGAATGCAAGGTCTCCTGAGATAGTTTGTTGCAAAGATGCATCACTATGCATCATATAAACAGACGTAAAAACTGTAAAGGACAAGCGTAACAGAGTGGAGATTCTCTTTTCAACATATCTCTGCCTATATGTTAAGGACTTAACCTACAATGTACTGTGACGAGTTTTTGCTGCAGCAAGTTTTAATCACTAAAGGGAAAAAAATCTGACATAGGTAGGGACTCAAGTTACATGACTCACAACTTGACTTGGATTTGAGTCACAAATTTGATGACTTATGACTCTAAAGAAAAAGATGATGGAAAGACTTGGACTCAAATTGGATTTGAGGGCACATGACTTGAGACTTGACTCGGACTTGTAACATTTTGACTCGAGACTTGACTTTGACTCGCCAAGGAGTGACTTGTTCCCATCCCTGCCTTGAGCCCTTTGTGCTCACCTCTCCCCGAATGACACATCAAAGTTCTCAATGCGAATGTCGTAGCTCCGATTCTTCCCCGACTGGTCCACGCGGCTGTCCTTCTTACTGCTGGCCTGGCTGGCCGATGCCTCGTCCAGCACCCTGATGCAAAAACAGCCAAAACCACAGGCCAGTCAGGAAAAAAGCAACAGGCAGGGTGTGAGTGTCAGGCTGTGGAGGACAGGAGCTCACAGTGGGGCCGTAGTTTTCTGGGCATCGCGCTCATTCCTCCTCTCATGCTTGGCCCTCAACTTAGCCTCTGCCTTCTCCAGCTTCTTGGCATCCACGGTCTGCCGGGGAAGCGGAAGCCTGGTTACACAGGTCCCCGTTACACTTCAGCGCACGAAAGGGGAGGACGCCTCACCGTGTTCTGACCGCGTTTCATCATCCAGATCCCCTGGGCATCACTGGCAGCACTCTCTGAGGAGAGACGCGCCAGCAAAGGGAGTGAATGAAATGTACAGGTTCAAATCAAAAACGTAAAAAAGCACAGAGCCCTAAAAAAAGAAAAGACATGGAATAGAAAGTAGGGATTTCAGAACAATTTACGGGGCCTGAGAAAGCAAACAGAACTACACTGGGCCTTACCGCACTCTGCAGAGATCTGGGACAGCTGGACGGGGGCATCCAAGAGGACTTGCCTCTGTACCTGATGGCAGCTATTACTGCAGAGGAATATAAAAGCAGGGGCTGTTACTGATGTGGTAGGAGAAGGCAGTGTGAAGAGAAGGGGGGTGACTGGCTGGAACAGCTCTGGCAAAACCACTCTGGTCAGCATGCTGGCCAGTCTAAGCCCTGGTAGGTACTCACAGCTTCAGCGTGTTGAACATCTGCAGACAGATATCTCGAATGTCCTCTTCATTCTTACAGTCCCCCGACACTTCCTGTAGGACCCCTCCAATCGCGTCAAATACCTCCTCTCCATCCTCAAAATCAGATCCTCCGCAGTTCAATACACCTAGCATACAGAAACACACACACACATATCATCGCACAGACACTAAATGTTAGTGCGTGGGGAGTCTCTCTTTCCTGACCTGAAGGGGGCATCATATCCCACCCAGGCAAACGGGCCATACACCGTAAAGTGAACTCTCCAGTACACCTAATAAAACGCAAGAAATCCACTAGAATTCATTACGGATCAATCTATAAAAAATATATATATATAATGTTACTTTTAAGACACTAATAGGGCAACTGTAAATTACGCTTCCTCTTCCAACCCCGTTGTCTTGAGCAATGACTGGTCGCTTCTGCCATTCAAACTGCTCCTTTTCCTTATCTAGCCTTCAAATATAACATGCTGAATTAATCGTATACTATTTACTTTGTTTTTGACGCATGGAAGAAACCGATGTCGTTCTCACCTGTGATATAATCGAAGACTTCGGTGTCAATTTCGGGAAACTCGCTCTTAAGAATATCCACGTACGTCGCCATGATACACCGGCCCCGTCAAGGAACGCGCATGAGCTCTTCGGCCACGCGGTTTGACGCATTACCGTGTGCACAGCATTGTGGGACATAGAGTTTTTATAAAGAGCCCACTGGCTGTTGATGTACTTCAGCGTCTAAGTGTATTTGTTGTATTTTTGCTATACATTTGCTGATTTGCAATACATTGTAGTGATGACCTGGAGTGACCTATGATTGTAATGTCACCGTATATTTACGTGGGATATATTATTTTGCCGAAATTTACAGAGAATACATAACATATAGATAATTTTATATATATATGAAAATTATCCATTCTTCGACTGTTTATTCTGCTCAGCATCATACTAACATATTGTACGTACATAAAGCTGTGATCAAAAGAAAAAAATATGTGCACTTTAGACTCAGTCGGCAAAGATGGTCTCTGTAGTCACTATGAGCCCAGTATGATACTGGCAGTATCTTTATCGTGGTGAAACCAAGGAATCTGAATCAACACATTCCAGAGCTCAAAGCCGCTTTTCTAAAGTCTCAATTCAAATAGTATTTTTTTTTTTCAAAACATGCATAATTAAGCACATAATTTATTGAACTAGTAAGACATAAAAACAATTTTAAAAATAGTCGGATCCTGCACGTACTTCTCAGGGAAGTGTGTGAGTCCTCATCTGGAAGCAAGAATCATTTCTATGAGTCAGAATATTACACTCCAGTTTCTGCACAAAGAATCTGGTAATCTGTAATGCTGTGAACCATCAGTACTGGAGCCCCAAAAATTATTATCACCATATACTGAATAATCCTTCTTGACATAGTGCAGTGTTTGCCAACCCAGTCCTTGGAGAACCCCAGCCAGTCCACGTTTTTGCTTCCTCTCAGCTCCCAGAGTGCCTGTAGCAGATATTCGGTGTTCCTGATTGGCTGGGAGCTGGGAGGGAGCAAAAATGTGGACTGTCTGGGGGTTCCCCAAGGACTGGGTTGGGAAACACTGACCTAGTGAACTACCTGCACTCACACTGCAGCATCCTATTCAGGGTCATGGAAGATCTGGAGCCTATTTCTGAAGCTATGGGTGCAAAGTAGGGAACAACCTAGGATGGTGTGATGCATTGCAAGGCACATTTACACCTATGGGCAATTTAGCAACTCCAGTTCACCTTAGTATGTTTTTGGACTGTGGGGGGAAATAAGGGTACCCGGAGGAAACCACATGGAGAGAACATGCAAACTCCACACACATGGAGCCATAGCAGAGACTCGGACCCTGGTCCCAGTGGTGTGAGTGAATGGTGCTAACCACTGTGCCACCGTACCACCCACACAGCACCACTTGTATCTGAATACCTACCTCGTCACTCCTGCCTGCACATAGTGTATTGTCTTTATATGACTTCCATGAATGGACAGTATGTAGCAGCTTATGCTGCCTGTAGTGCATAGATGACTTCCATGAGTTTCATAAACAATTAAATCTTTAAAATAAGTATTTTAAAATGATGAAATGCTGTCAAAAGCCTTCATTTTAATCTCCTATTGAGAAACATTATTGTCATAAACAAAAATGCTAACAATTCTTGTTGTGTATACCAAATATTTACAATTATAAAGTTGTCGCAACGATTTTATTGGCTTTAAGTATAAATCGTGCAATTTATTTCGTCTGGTCAGCCTACGCGTCTCCATTTTTTCAAGTATTGATCTTCTTCAGATTCAATAATAAATCACAACATCATGACATGGCACGCGCTCGGTTTGTTTTGCTTACTGGCGTCACCCTTCCGCACTGCGCACGCTCAGATTCCGTCCGGCCTCTCCCTTGCCTGTCATTGCGGACAGCCCTCGCTGGCTGCGCATGCGCACAGCTGGTCCGTCCACTACGCCTAGGACCAAGACGGTGGGAGTTAGCTGTAATGGCGGCTGCGTTGTTACTGTCTGTAGACAGTCCCGGACCCACTTTTCCAGTCGGCGCCGGAGCGGCCGGTGCGCCCGGTAATGGAGTAGGGGCGGCGGGCGTCACCTCTTGGAACCGGTCTCTGGACAGGGCCTTGGAGGAAGCGGCGGCTAACGGCTACCTTAACCTCAGCGGCAGGAAACTGAAGGAGTTTCCGAAGAGCGCTTCAAACCACGACCTTACGGACACTACGCGAGCCGGTGAGCGGGGCCGGGAAAGGGGCGTCGTGTATTGAGGGCGATCCCGGGAAAAGGAGGGGACTCTACTGGACCATGGAGCGACCGGGAATAAACAGGGGCGTGTGAGGCACAGCTGTTTACGTGTTAGGGAAGGAGGCCCTTCTGGGAGGCTGCCAGGCTTCACCTGGAAGTACGAGGCCCGTGACTGGGGGCTGTGTTAGGGGGGCGAGAAATCCCTGTTCCTGTCCGGAGAAACCCTACGGTTGTCGTTGAGGTAGCAGCATGCGGCGGTGCCGCTGGTGTCGCGTATACATACCGCGGGAAACGTCCGCACAAGTCGTGGACAGCTAGGCGTGCTGATTAAAACGGTTTCACGTTTCACACCAGCAAGCTACCCGGCCGCGGCCGACCCCGTACACCTCAGCCGATTTCGGTTTGAGGTTTTTTATAGTGTACTGTTCCTCTTTGTTGTGGAGATGATGGCCGATCTTAGGAAGATAAGGGCTGGGCTGTCGTGCATTCCTGCTCCCTTCGCGGTCTCTCCTCCCTCTCTATTTTAGACGCTCACACATTCATTGTCGCGGTTGCGACACGCTCATCATAAACCCGTCACCCGTGCTGATTTCTGTATATAGTTGAGAGCCAGCTGGGCTCACACATACAAGAGCAGGAGGAAGATGCAATTGACTGTACACTGACGTCCGTACTTAATGCATGTTTGGTGACATTGTAAAGGTTTGTGCTGCTATTCTCTGGGTTCGTTTATTTCATTAGATACTTTCACTTAATGTTATTCCAAGTGTCATCCTTTCTAAACTAATTTCTAAGTACTTAAGAAAGTCATGATGATTCATGCTCCTTTTCATATATTGTGTATTGTGTGAGCTACATCTTCACTGAGCAGCTGATCCATGAGTGTTGGGGTTAGAGGACCCCCGTGGAAACAGGGAATGGACCGCCCCCTTATGTGTCCAGGGAAGGCGAAGTTAGAAAACGTGGGGGTCATTCGGAGGAAGGAAAAGCGGCAGAGGTGAAATTGGCAAATAGACTGTCAGAAAGGGAGGCTGTGATGGAGGGTGGGAGAGAGAGCGAGCGAGCAAAGCAGGCAGGAAGTTTCATGGACACCCTCTCAAGTGGCAGAGAACTGGGGAGAGACCCCAGAAAGGCGATCGAGGCAGCACAGGGGGAGACGTGACTGTATGTTCATGGTGTCAGATGAAGGTAATGATGAGTTTAAGATGGTCTGGTTAAGGTAATTGCTAGTGTGACAGGCAGCTGGGTGGGGGAGCAGGGGACGTGAGGTAGGGTTAGGCAGATTGGTGTGTCAGGAATGTACAAGGCTTAAGGCAGACCGTGTGGTTTGTGGTGTGGGGAGGTCCGTCCATTGAGCACAAAGGTACATACCCTCCCCTGTGAGACTGAGGGGCATCAATCTTCTCTTCCTGAATGAGTTTCTGAGGCTGCAGGTCTGCATTTGTGTGACTGTCTCCATAGCAGTCTGTGCACTGGAAGGAGTTGGTGCATGCCTGGCAATCCTCTAGATCTCGTTTGATTAGATTGTGCTGGATAAATGAGGAACTCTCTGACCCCCCACCCCCCAGCCAAGGTCCTGCCTTTAGGCACGCTGCCTGTATGTTATTGGGGAGGAAGTGGATGGCTTTGAGCTCAGGCTTCCTGTATCCCTGACCCCAGATCACAGCTGCAGAGTACAGGAGGCATCTGAGGCCTCGGCAGTCACTGTGGTCTGGACAGCTGGGTCTTCTCAGAAGAACCAGACACCTGCCGCTCTACACCCGGTACATCACGAGCTGCTTGCAGAACCTGAGGGACGCGTGTCTCTTTGGCACAGGGTGGGCGGGGGGTGAAGGCTAAACGGCAGCTGTCATAGCTGATTACTCCCTGCTGTGCCTTGGATAAGTCCTATTGCACCTGTATGTGGCATTCCCCCCCCCCCCCCCCGGCAGGTTCATATGCCATGTGGTGCGTTGCATGGCACATTATGTGACACGTTACAGCATGATGATGGCATCCTGCAGTGGAGCCTCAATCTTCACAATGAGCTCTGCACACCTGCTATGATGGGGTGGTGACTGACTTGTATAGTAAGTCGTTGGCAGCCATTGTGGTGTATGTGCTGTCCGTATGTAGGCGTGTGTGTGTGTGTGTGTGTGTGTGTGTGTGTGTGTGTGTGTTTTCTCGAGGGGGAGCTTAATAGCACTTTGTTTCTAAACGGCTGTGTCATTAGATACTTGGGTTTTCCAGTTTGTGATCCTCGCTTGCCCTCCCTGTGCGAGTGCAGACCTGTCCCGGAATCGGCTTCCCGAACTCCCAGTGGAGGTGTGTATGCTGGTCTCTCTGGAGAGCCTGAACCTTTACCAGAACTGCCTGCGCTCACTGCCGGAGAGCCTGGTGAACCTGCAGACACTAACGCACCTCAACATCAGGTGATGATCACACCGAGTGACACCGGGACACCCGGCAACTGGGCAGCGGCAGAGTCAGTATCTTCCAAGTCACTTATATCTGAGTGTGTGTCTCTTATTGCTCCCGCCAGCCGGAACCAGCTGTCCACACTACCCGGGCCCATCTGTAGCCTTCCCCTCAAGGTTCTGATAGCCTGCAACAACAAGCTGCTGTCTCTCCCCGAGGAGCTGGGCCAGCTGCGGCAGCTGACGGAGCTGGTGAGTTACCATGCGGCGTGGCTCGCCATGTCCTTCACGTATGCGGAAGTGTGGCCTTTACATGTTGCCTTATCTTTTGAAAACAATTACAATGCTTTCGCTGTGGTGATGCTCCTCCCAGGATGTCAGCTGCAATGAGATCCAGGTGCTGCCGCCACAGATTGGCCAGCTGGAGGCTCTGCGGGACCTCAATATCCGGAGGAACCACCTAGTGCGGTTGCCGCCAGGTACCACCTGCCAGGGACTTTCAGTCCTGCCCCCGCCCACCCTCTGCTGTGGCCCTGCCCAGCTGCCTATCCTGGCCCTGCCCACCTTCTGTTGTGGCCCTGCCCAGCTGCCTGTCCTGACCCCGCCCACCCTCTGCTGTGGCCCTGCCCAGCTGCCTGTCCTGACCCCGCCCACCCTCTGCTGTGGCCCTG
>JAODLC010000040.1:559347-589628 GCA_026781145.1 Hippopotamyrus pictus | reverse complement strand
TGCCCCCCCCCCCCCCCCCCCCAGGCTGACGGCACTCTGGGAGCAGGAGCTCCAGGCGTGTGGGCCGCAGGCCTCTCTGCGCCGTGTGGTTTGGGCCTTCTGCCGCACACGACTGCTGCTCTCCATCGTCTGCCTCATGGTCACACAGCTGGCAGGCTTCAGTGGTCCAGTAAGTGCCTCCCATCTCTCTCTCTCACTTTCTTTCTATCTATCTCTCACACTCTCTCCCTATTTCTCTCTCTCTCTGACACACACACTTTGATCCACTTGTGAAGTCTACAGGTGAGTGTTTCGGTTGGACTTGGCAAAGCCTACCTCAGTCATACCCTCACCTGAAATGCAACACCGCTTCGCAGTGCAGACGCCCGTAGGGGTAAAGACTTGTGCATAATGGTATAGTCCTCTTACAGGACTTTACATCATCAGCTCTCTGATGGTGGCCTGTCTCAGGCCTCGAAACATGGTCATCGATGCCTAGTGTCATTAGCCAGCCTGATGTTGCTCCTTTAGCGAGCGTGAAAGTCCAGACTGCACATGTCCTGACCATTGACAGCCTTTATGCCAGAACACCAAGGGAGCCCTGCAGCAGGAGCTCATTGGACAGTGCCAGCAGCTCATTGGTAGAGGCCCAGACTAGGGTGCAACTGGGCGGGGCCAGTAGAACTGTTGAGATCATAACTAAACACTTGTCCGCAGCATGCATGAGTGCAGCTCTGTGTTAATAGCACATTGTCACACATTATGCTGGCCTCTGATGTATAGCACTTCATTTGAATTCTAAGTTAACTTAAGAGCCCCCTATGTGATCAGCCTTGCTTTCTGTGGTTGTCAGGACACTGTTTTGATGATGATGTTGATGATGAAGATAGCATTGCTTGCTGTGTTGAATTACTTGGGTCTGTAGCCTTTCTGTAGGTTTAGGCAGGTGTCTGCAGGTGTTCAAGAGGACAGGGCTTTCAGGGTTAACGCTCCAGCTTTTTCCAAGGAGAGCTTCTGTCACTGTCTCTCTGCGGGGTATGTAACAAGCTTCTCTGTCCTGCACTGTCTGCCTGCTCCACAGCCCCTCCCCCAGGTAACCTCAAGGTCACCTATGTGTCTACATGTGATTGGCAGGTCTCTCAGGACCGGGCCCTGATAGGGCCACGCCTTTAGTAATGTGACCAAAGCCACAGCAACCACCGCGACAGGTGGGCCAAACTGCTCGTCCAATCAGACTCGGCTTCCAAAACTAACTCTGTGAGAAGGGGTGGAAATACATCCGCACAGGCAATCCCCCCCCACCAAGGCGTGCGTGTGTGTGTGCGCATGTGTGCGCGCGCGCGCGTGTGCGCATGCATGCGTGCAGGGGTGGGGGGGGGGGCGCTGGACTCTCAGCTTGCCGCTCCCCCTGGAGGGACATGTGACAGAGGCTGTTCTTCAGACTTCACAGGCCGTCCGTTAAACTGCGGAGGGAAATATCGCGGGAGGCGGGTCGCGGAGCCGTCCAAAGCTGTCAGGTAAGGGTACATCCTCCTGGGCTGTCTGCAGGGGACTCCTGCTGTAGCTCTGTCTGACTGCTGCACATGATGGGTGTCTGCTCATGCCTGTGTCGGAGGGCGTGTGCCGTGCACAGGGTAGGAGTCTGGTCCTCGTTAGCCGCACGCACGTCGTGCGACGCCGCCGATCCACACCGACTCCAGCCGGCAGCCCGCGTTGCTTGCCGGGGGCCATATTTGGCCGCAAAGAACGCTTTTTTTCTTTTTTTTTTCTTTTTTTTTTTTTTTTCCATCCCTTGTGGCGTGCTTGGACTGCTAAGCCCCTGGAAGGGCCAGGACACAGAATGTAAGGGTGTGGGACACTGGGGGTGGACATGGGATGGGCGCACTGGGACCCCCCCCCCCCCCCCACCGCGCACGGAAGCGCAGGATGGACCCTCCCAATAGACATTGCTGCTTCTGTTAAGTGGCACGTCTCACTCTGGACAAAGGAGACAAAGAAACTGAGTGTCGAGCGGCGGCACCTGGAGCGGGGGCGCGGAAACCACCGGAAAGGGCCTGTGGCCCTCTGGGACTCTGCGACTGGACTGTGGTCCTTAATGCATCTGCTCTGTTCCTGCGTTGTTAATGAAGCCTGTCTTGTGATTACCTGGGTTCACACTTAGCCTGACTTCTATGCTAATAAACGATGGTGACACCTTGAACTGTGTGGGACTGGCACTCTGCAAATGGTGTGTGTGTGTGTGTGTGGGTGTGTATGTGTGTGTTTGCTGAGTGTGTGTGTTTGGATATGTGAGTGGACACTGTTCATGGCTGTATCACTTTTTGGTTCTCTCTCCCTCTCTCTTTCCTTCCCCCTCTCTCTCCCTTTCTCTCTCCCCTTATCCTGCACTTTCTGTGTAATTAAAGTGCTGATGTTTGTTTTCAGGCATTAAAAACAGATTCCTCACTCAGCCACACGGCCATGTGACTAGGTATGATGTCGCTGATTCCGTGGGACTGAAACTCGGAGAGATGTTGTTGCCGTCGTCATTGTCTTAATGTGGAATGTGCTGGAATGATTGTCTCAAAATGGCCCTGCCGGCTTTTATTTGTTTCTCTTGTTCTTTTTCAAAGGACCTTAATAGAAAAAGGCCAGCACAGGTAAACGCTGGGCGTACGCCTTCTGAGGCGCGGGTACTAATCAGCGGAGGTATTGCGGCGTGTCTGTACTGTTTCTGAGGAGAGAGTGGATATTGTGATGCTGCACTGGAATGGCATGATTGGCTGAGGCTGCTGATGATGGCGGTGAGTGGGCGGGGACAGCCAGTGGGGGTGCGGTCAGTCACGCTGCCTGTGTTGTCTTGCCCCTCGCCCACAGGCCTTCGTGGTGAAGCGGTTGCTGGAGTACACGCAGCGGGCCGAGCCGGACCTGCCCTACGGCCTGCTTCTGGTGCTGTGCCTGCTGGCCACGGAACTGGTGCGATCCTGGTCCCTGGCTCTCACTTGGGCCCTTAACTATCGCACGGGCACCCGCCTGCGAGGTGCTATCCTGACCATGGCCTTCCACAAGATCCTGCGACTGAGGAGCATGAAGGACAAGTCCATGGGCGAGGTGAGGGTCAGCCGGGGCG
This sequence comes from Hippopotamyrus pictus, assembly GCA_026781145.1. Classification (NCBI taxonomy): domain Eukaryota; kingdom Metazoa; phylum Chordata; class Actinopteri; order Osteoglossiformes; family Mormyridae; genus Hippopotamyrus; species Hippopotamyrus pictus. The sequence continues at coordinate 586,540 of JAODLC010000040.1, read as the reverse complement.
GGCTGCCTGGCCGTACGGGCTACTTCCTGTGCTCTGTGATGAGGTGACAGCGTGTGGGAGTTTTACTAATTAAAAATGTTCTGAGGGCAGAAGGAAAAATGATTGGTTCAGAGAGATAACCAATCACATTCCTCTGCAATCCTATTGGTTATCGATCATTGTTCCTTCTGCCCTCAGAACATTTTTGTGCAAGTAAAACTCCCATGAGCTTGATGTGACAGAACCTTTCCTGTTCCCAGCTGATCAACTTGTGCTCCGGCGATGGACAGAGGATGTTCGAGGCAGCCGCCGTGGGCAGTCTTCTGGCCGGAGGGCCGCTCATCGCCGTGTTGGGGATGATCTACAACCTGATCATCCTGGGGCCCACATCCCTGCTGGGCTCTGCCGTCTTCATCCTCTTCTACCCTGCGATGGTAACCAGTCGCACAGGCGGGCGTGCTGGGAGGGTAATGGGCACAGGGGTTGGCAGATAGCTGAACAGGCAGACACTGTTCTCATCTAATGTAATGAGAAGATGACTCCAAACACGAGTAAAGTGTGTGCAGATCGTGGGGCTTCAGCATCCTGAACAAATTTATTCATGTATTTATTTATTTGTAACTCTGCTGCTCCCGTCTTTGCCTAAATTCTCAACATTCCAACGTTGTTCACATTAACATCTTGTGTTAATATTGTCATACTTTTTTTGTTTTGCACTTGTCTTGTCTCTCTCTGCACTTTATGTATATATGTAGCACCGCGGTCCCGAGGAACCTTACCCCCGTATGCTGTGTACTGAATATGGTTGGTGTGACAGTAAAGCCCCCACTTGACCTTGACTTGACTTAACTCGGATTGAAAAACGGAGGATAGTTTTCTCACTTGTCGCCTGTATGTGCCAGATGTTCAGCTCAAGACTGACGGCCTACTTCAGGAGGAAAGGTGTGACCATGACGGACCGGCGTGTGCAGAAGATGAACGAGATCCTCAACTCCATCAAGTTCATCAAGATGTATGCCTGGGTCAAGGCCTTCTCTCAGGAAGTGCGCCGTAAGTGTCCAGCTCTCGCTCCTGTCTGCATGCCTGTTTGCGCGCGTGCGTCTGCGCAGATGGATTCGACGTACGTATCGTCCCGCAGGCATCCGTGAGGAGGAACGTAAGATCCTTGCATGGACAGGATACTTCCAGAGCATCACAGTGGGCGTGGCTCCAGTCGTCGTGGTGATAGCCAGCGTTGCCACCTTTTCCGCCCATATGCTCCTGGGGTATGATCTCACTGCAGCCCAGGTATGACATCATAGTTGCCCTGTAGGTATAATGTGAATTGTCTTGAAGGGTGAGGTCACTGGAGAACATCTATTGTTTTGTACCCGACAGGCATTTACCGTGGTGACCGTCTTCAATGCCATGACATTTGCGCTCAAGGTCACACCCTTTTCTGTTAAGTCTTTGTCTGAGGCATCTGTGGCCATGGAGAGATTTAAGGTTGGTTTCTCCTCTGTCCTCCTAGAGATGACTAAGCATTATGTGTGTGTGTGTGTGTGTGTGTGTGTGCGTGTGTGTGTGTGCGCACGCCTGCCTTCATGATCTTGCACCTTCTCGCAGAGTCTGCTCATGATGCCAGAGGTGGAGATAATCCAGTCGTGCCCACAGCGCCCCCACGTGGCCGTCGAACTCAGCAGTGCCAGCTTCGCATGGGAGACCAGCGGGCACAGTGCCCAGCCCACACCCCGGGGCACTCCCTCAGTGGGCTCGGCCCAGAGGCGTGGCCACAGAAAGTCATCAGAGAAGATGGAAGTGGGGAAGCAGGCGGAGGATCCTGGCAGACAGCTCCTGGCTGAAGGCGAATCGGCCAGTCCTGAGGGCGAGGCCACGCCCATCCCCACAGTCAGCCAGCGGCTCCAGAGGACCCTGCACTGCATCGACCTCTCTGTGCCCAAGGTCCGAGCCCTGAAGTACCTGCCGGCAAGCTTGGAAACATCACTGGCTCTGATGACCTTGAGGCGACTCTGTTGAATGAATCGCGTTGCGTTATTCTCCTCTCTGGCACAGGGCCAGCTGGTGGGCATCTGCGGGAGCGTGGGAAGTGGCAAAACATCCCTCATCGCTGCCATTTTGGGCCAGGTAACCTGCTTTCCTTGGGTGGGCTGGGGGGTTACACTGTTCTCGGGGCAGGTTGATTCAGGATCTGCGGAAGCCTGTCGCTTCGGCCCTGACCTTTGACCTGCCGCCACCCCAGATGACTCTGTTGGAGGGCTCAGTGGCTGTAAACGGAGACTTTGCCTACGTGGCCCAGCAGGCCTGGATCCTCAACGCTTCGCTGAGAGATAATATCCTGTTTGGGAAGGACTATGACGAAGAGAGGTGAGTAGTGGTCACTTCCGGGAGGAGGAGGAGGCCTGCCGTGGGTCCAAACGGGCCTGACCGTTACGCCCCTTACGCAGATACCAGACGGTGCTTAGCTCCTGCTGCTTGAGACCAGACCTGGCCATCCTGCCCTGTGGAGACCTCACCGAGGTAACACTGTTGTCCTCCGGGGGATGTAGGCTGGGGTGCGTTTCTGCTGTACGTCTGCCCACCCCCCCCCCGCCTTCCCCTTTGACTTGGCAGATCGGGGACCGTGGCGCCAACCTCAGTGGGGGTCAGCGGCAGCGCATCAGCCTTGCCCGGGCCCTGTACAGTGACCGCGCCATCTACATCCTGGACGACCCACTTAGCGCCCTTGATGCCCACGTGGGGAACCACATCTTCAACAACGCCATTAAGAAGCAGCTGCGCCAGAAGACCGTCCTCTTCATCACCCATCAGCTACAGGTGTGGGCCGTCTGTGTTCCCCGTCACGCGGCGGCCTGAACGTGACCGGGTGTAACGGCCATGTGGCGTCTCTCTCTCTCAGTACCTGGTGGACTGCGACGACGTCATCGTCATGAGGGATGGCAGCATCACGGAGCAGGGGACGCATGACTTCCTCATGCGGCTCAACGGCGATTACGCGGCCATGTTCAACAGCCTGCAGCTGGGGGAGGCCCCCTGCGTCGAGGCAAGGGGGCGTGGCGCGTGTACATATATGTCTGGCTCTCGCTTGGAGAGAGAGAGGGCCCTGACGCTGTTCTGTTGTGTCAGGTGACGAAGAAGACCTCCGGAAACTCTCTGAAGAAACCACCAGAGAAAAAGGCAGGGTCGGTGAAAAAGGACAAACCTGTCAACAAGGACAGCGGTGAGTCCCTCTGTCTCTCTCTGAGTCTCTCAGTGTCTCTGTAAGTTACTGTCTGTGATTTTGTGTGTTTCTCTGTGTCTTGCCTCTCTGTGAGTCACAGTTTGAGTCTGTCTCTGAGTCACTGTCTGACCCACTATCTCTCTGCGAGATTCTCTGCCTCACTGTCTGTGAGGTTTAGTGTCTCTGTGAGTTTGTGTCTCTGTGTCTGTCTTTGACTCTGACTCTAGGTCTGCCTCTGTGAGTCAGTTTATTAGTCTCTGTCTGTCTGAGTCTCTTCCTGTCTGTGAGTCTGTCTGAGTCTCTGTCTCTGCTGTCCATGGGCCACTGTCTGACTTCCCGTCCTCCTCTTTCCCACAACGCAGGTCAGCTGATGCAGGTTGAGGAGCGTGGGCGGGGCTCTGTGCCCTGGTCGGTCTACGGGGTGTACATGACGGCAGCGGGCGGCCCGCTGGTCTGTCTGCTCATCCTGGCCCTTTTCATGCTCAACGTGGGGAGTACGGCTTTTAGCAACTGGTGGCTCAGCTACTGGATCAAACAGGGCAGCGGGGTCAGTGTCCTGCCTCGTATGTAACTCTTAAGACATGAGTGTCAGGTCTGTCTGTGACTGACTCTGTTGCCCCCGATGGACAGAACACGACGCTGTGGCAGGGGAACAGCTCTGTGGTGAGTGACAGCATGAAGGACCACCCTCTGATGCACTACTATGCTGCCATCTACGCACTTTCCATGGGCGTCATGCTCCTTATTAAGGTGGTTCGTGGAATTGCCTTCGTCAAGGTATGCAGCACTCTGTGTGTGCGTGCGTGTGTGCGAGCGTGTGTGCGTGTGCGTGTGTGTGTGTGCGTGCGTGTGTGTGTATATTGTATATTTACCCATCCTCTGCTCAGTGCACTCTCCGAGCATCCACCCAGCTCCATGAGGAGCTGTTCCGGAAGATTCTACGCAGCCCCATGAAATTCTTCGACACAACGCCAACGGCCCGCATCCTCAACCGTTTCTCTAAGGACATGGATGAAGGTAGCCGGACGACCACTTCGCAGCTTTCCTATTCCGTCCACCGGGTGTTTCTCGTGTTGATTGACACCCCCGTCCCCCCCAGTCGACACCCGGCTCCCGTTCCAAGCAGAGATGTTCATCCAGAACGTGATTCTGGTCTTCTTCTGCCTGGGCGTCATCAGCAGCGTGTTCCCCTGGTTCCTGGTGTCTGTGGGCCCCCTGCTGGTTCTCTTCACGGTGCTGCACATCGTCTCTCGCATCTTTATTCGGGAGTTGAAGCGCCTGGACAACATCACGCAGTCACCCTTCCTGTCGCACGTGACCTCCAGCATCCAGGGCCTCACTTCTGTGCACGCTTACAACAAGGGGGAGGAGTTTCTGAACAGGTGAGTTGGGGGGGGGCCAACTGGGTCGGGGCTTGTGGCCTGCAACTGTGTTGACCACCACGCAAACCACACATATATGCGTGTCTCCTGAGGTTTAGCGCCCCTGCTGGCCACTAATGGTCACTACACTAGACTGGGGCTGCAGAAACAACAAACCCAGCCCTGCCCATGTCCCCACCTTTTCTGCTGCTTAATGAGTCAAAGTCGGGTTCGTCCCCAGGTATCAGGAGCTGCTGGATCAGAACCAGGCCCCGTTCTACCTGTTCAGCTGCGCCATGCGCTGGCTGGCCGTACGTCTGGACCTGATCAGCGTGGCTCTGATCAGCATCACTGCGCTGATGATGGTGCTCATGCACGGGCAGATCTCCCCAGCCTACGCCGGCCTGGCCATATCCTACGCCGTGCAGGTGAGGCTCTGCCTTCCGTCCCACTCTCATCCCACCCACCTCCACCAGACCAGCGCTCACTGCATCTCTCCCAATCCTCCATCTAGCTGACTGGGCTGTTCCAGTTCACCGTGAGGCTGGCATCTGAGACAGAGGCTCGCTTCACCTCCGTGGAGAGAATTCATCACTACATCCAGGTTAGAGGGATCTCCCTATTACATCTAGGTGAGCTGGGTCCCGTACCTATGTACTATGCATCTACTCTACTTAATTGCCCTTTCAACCACCAGTCCCTGGCCTTGGAGGCCCCTGCCCGGATCAAAAACAAGGCCCCTCCGACAGACTGGCCCCAGGAAGGCGAGATCGTGTTTCATGACACGGAGATGAGGTACCGAGAGAACTTGCCGCTGGTTCTGAAGAAACTTTCCTGCACCATCCGGCCGAAAGAGAAGATTGGCATCGTAGGTCGAACTGGCTCAGGTGCGTCAAACTCCTTCTTGCCCGGAAACGTCGTTAATGTAACTCCAAGAAGTCTGGCTGCCTGGGTCCCTGTCTGGATGCTGATTGGCTGGCCGTGTGCCTCTCTGGATTATGATTGGCTGGCTGTGTATCCTCTCTCAGGGAAGTCCTCCCTTGGCGTGGTGCTCTTTCGCTTGGTGGAGCCTTGTGGTGGCACCATCCGGATTGATGGCATCAACATCTGTGACATCGGTCTGGCAGACCTACGCAGCAAGATGTCCATAATCCCACAAGAGCCTGTGCTTTTCAGTGGGACTGTCAGGTATGGGGGGAGGGGTGTGTAGTGGCAGGAGTGCGTCTGCTGGTGTAACGTCGGTGACCTGGGTAACTTACCTTCTGTTCTCTAGGTCTAACTTGGACCCTTTCAACCAGTATGCAGAAGACCTGATTTGGGATGCACTGGATAGGACACACATGAAAGAATGTGTAAGTGTCAGGGGTCAAAGGTGACAAGTCCGGCATCAGAAAACATGGATAAGCTCACCAATGAGAAGCTGAGTCTGTCCATGTTCACCGTTCTCTCCAGGTTGCCCAGCTGCCTCTGAAGCTGGAGTCCGAGGTGCTGGAGAATGGAGAGAACTTCTCTGTAGGAGAAAGGCAGCTTCTATGTGTGGCGAGAGCTCTGCTGAGGCAGTGTAAGGTACGGAGGCACAGACATGCGCCAGTTTGTCACATCCACAGACGTGTAGCGAAATGCTATTGCTACCTGATCCCTAGATTCTGCTTAAAAAGACCTAATGGAAAAATGGCACATGAAACTAAAAGCCACTATATAAATATGCGTATATACACAAGTCAGTCTAAGTCATAATGACGTAAATGAGGAATGCCTGAAATTTCACAGTTCCTTGCTAACCGGCTGTACCTACCACCCCCGCACCATTTTGGCAGGTGCTGATCCTGGATGAGGCCACTGCTGCTATGGACACGGAGACAGACTCGCTGATCCAGGAGACAATCCGTAGTGCTTTTCTGGATTGCACCACGCTGACCATCGCACACCGGCTGCACACTGTGCTGAACTGTGACCGAGTCATGGTGCTCAATCAGGGACAGGTACACCAGTGGCCTCATTCTCCGCTCAAAGCCCCGGCAGCTTCCTGCACTGGTGTGAGGTCATTTCCTCCTCCTTTTTTTTTTTACAGGTGGTCGAGTTTGATGAGCCGTCTAAACTTCTGGCCAATGAAAATTCTCGATTCTGTGCCATGCTGGCGGCGGTGGAGAACAAGATCTCCGTGAGAGGCTAAGACTGACGTCGGGTGGAGACCCGCGCCGGAGAGGGCTCAGAGTCCCCTCCTCGCCCTCCCAGATGCTCCAGCCCTGGCCTCAGCTCTGACTGCACACCTGTATGCACACCTGCAGTACAAGGCACTGCTAGTCAGGGGTGCTGTGCTGAGCTTGGTGAGGCCCTTGGACGTGTGCTGGGGCCGTCCTGGGAGAAGCCTGCTCAGAAATCATTCTTTGCTCAGATGGTCAGGGATCAACTGGTACTGAACAATAGAGCTTTACATGTGTAGCTATAATCATTTAAAAGGGTCTGTTTTATAGGATATCTATCTATATGCACATATTTACTGTGGAGAGGATGTATGCTGGGTTTATTTTGTACTGACTTTGTATGTAAAACATCACTGTATGACATGTTAGTATATTTTCATATGTGTGTACCTGTCATTGTAGTCTGATCTTAAACCGTTCAACGATTTAATGGTGTTCAGAGCTCTGTGATGCTGTTGTCATGTGACTCAAACCATGGACCCTGGCTAGGGTGATTTGCGCACATGCCCAGAGGTGTTGTTCAGGTGGTTAAGTCACACAAACCTGTGTTCCTTCAGCTCCACGCACATTTCAAATTAGCTGCTGGAAGGGTATAGCCTGCTTACTCTAAGACAGGGGTATGAAGCTCCAGTCCTGGGGGGCCAGACCCCTACACAGTTTTGAGTTTCCCCTCATTTAACACACCTGATTCACCTCCTTGCACTTCCTTGAGCTAATTAATACACAGCTCTTGAGCTGAATCATTTGTGGTGGAACAGAGTAAAAACTAAACTATGCAGGGCTCCAGCCCCCCAGGACTGGAGTTTGACTCCCCTGTTCTAGAGCTCCCCCAGCTGGTGGGTTATGGCTCTCTAAAAGTGTGTCATGTCAGGACCTTAACCCAGGGCTGCTACCTGCTATCAGGCTTTAGCCTGGAAAACTGCTGTAACAACAGCCCTCTGGTGGACCTTACAGTGCGTGTATGTGCACACGCCTGTGTCTCTCTGTGTTTTTCCTAGTTTTATTGCCTTAGCATGATGCGTTAAGCGCATTGAAGAGGCAAGAAGGGAGCAGATGTCTCTTTAAGATATGTTAATAAACCTATTTTATGGATACATTTGCAGTTGTGTGTGTTGATCAAGAGTATTCAGCAGAGATGTATTCACAGCCCTACACACGAATCTGACACAATCATTCACCGGAACATAGTGAGTCACATAAACTTGGAAAAATTCGTGCACAAAGTAGCACAGATCTACATAAACACACGCAAAAAAAGTCAGTACGGCAACGAACGCGGGCAGATGGCTGCCCGCCGCACTGGGTGACATTCTCCGAATATGCTCACGACGCTGCCCTTCACGGTCCCTCTTACTCATGTGCCAGAGTCGGGAGCAGCTTCCAGCCCCAGACAACACGTGTACGGAACACCATGTCCATCCGACCCAATACGCCTGAAGTTAGAGTTGAAAATGGTGGAGAGACCTAAGCCGATTCCCGTGATGGCGCTCCGCCGTACAGGGCCAGCAGCACCGGGCGTGTGAATGTGTGCGGGGATCCCGGGGAGAAAGAGGAAGCGGCCCCTCGGCTGCCCTCACGCCGTTTATCGGCAGCCGAAGCGCTCTACTTCTTGTCGGTATGTCGCCGGCTTGCCCGGTGCAGCCGAGGTAAATCGCTTTGGCCGCCGCCGGACCCCGGACCGCCTCCGTAGCGCCCCCTTCAGCCCAAAAACTTTTCTCCCGGAGTGATTTCCTCCGTTTTCACTTCCTGTTTTCGGCTGGAGTCCCTGTGCTCGGCTTCTTTCGTTTCTGCCTCTCTTCTTGTCCTGTTTTCTTCCTTTTTTCCTCCGTTTTTCTCAGGCTCTCTCGTTTCGGCACCACCGGCGCTGGATCCTCTTTCCCTGGACGGAGCGCGATGCGCAATTTGGACTTTGGCTCCGGCGGACTTTACGCGGATTTTCCCTTCTTCCCTCACGCTCCGGTTTCTCTTTTTAATTCAGTATAATGTTGACTTCGTTCTTTTCGGCACGTCTGGCTCCGGTTACGACCGCAGGGACGGACTAGCGGGTTAGCCGGCTAGCTGCCTCCATGCCGCCTGCCGCTCCTCGTCGCGCTTTCCCGACTTTTATTTTTAATTTAATTGAACTTTTAATATTAATTTAATCCTCCCGTCCGGAGTCGCCATGTCCGACCTGCAGCGCCCGGCCCTGTGCTGCTGCCGGAAGGCGCCGGTGGAGGGCGGCCCGAGTCCGTGTCCGGAACGTTGCCAGCGGGTTGATGTCGCCTCGGCGTCCAACTTCCACAGCTTCAGGCTCCGCCACTTCCACCTGGACCTCCGGCTGGACTTCGCCGCCAAGGAGATGTCGGGCCGGCAGGTGCTGGAGCTGGTGCCTCTGCAGGCCGGGGTGCAGACGCTGGTGCTGGACGCGCACCCGTCCCTGCTGGTCCACTCCATAGACTGTACGGTGCCCGGGGCCGCCGGCTCTCCGGACCGCTGCCTGTCGCTCACTTATCGGCTGGACCCCTTTACCGACTACGGCTCGTCTCTAATCATCAGCCTGCCGGCTGCCGTGGTTCGTCCGCGGCGGACTTTACAGATCACGGTCCGGTATACCACGACGGACGGACCAGCGGTAGGGCTGTCATGGTGTCGATTATTATTATATTAAACATAATGCTAATCGTAATCATGTTAATAGCGATTATATCGACGGTAATTATATTCACGGGAACTCGGCCGCCCCTTGGTACGGATCTGTACGTTGTCCCATACCGGAGTGTGTATCTGATGCTGAGACCTGAGTCCTGCCCCCCCCCCCGAAGTATCTGCATCCTTTACAGACCCTCATGTGATTGATCCAGTGCTGTGTGGGAGTGTGAGAGCGAGAGAGAGATGCTGCTGGCTGAACATCCCACCCACACCTCCCTGTCCGATCTGCTCTCCAGACCATGGATCCGATCCTGTACCCTCCATTAAACTCCGGGTCTGCTCTGACTGTGACCTCGCCCGCAACTCTCTCTCTCTCTCCCCCCCCCCTTTTGCAGATATGGTGGCTGGATGCGGGGCTGACATCGGGGCAGACGAGCCCGCTGGTCTTCACGCAGGGCCACTCCGTGTGTAACCGCTCCTTCTTCCCCTGCTTCGACACGCCGGCTGTCAAGAGCACCTACTCCGCCATGGTCCACGTATGTCCCGCGCTGTCGGGCGCTGTCCTTTTTACGTGCTGGTGTGTCCTGCAGGTTTCCTCTGCTTGGTGTTGTCAGTAACACACCGTCTCTTTGTTGCATTCCCACACATGTGAAACATGCCTGTGCATTGCTCTATGTGGCCTAAACATCACCCCCTGGTCCTTTGTCAGGCTTTCTGAGTGCATTGTTTAAACTGCTTGGATTATGGGTTGGGTTTGGCTTGCGGTGCTACGGCTGCATGCAAATTACTGGTGTATGGGGCCAGATTCGCAGCTTTTTTTAGACTCTGCCGTGGACCCCCAACCACGAAGAAGGCTGCCCTTCATATGCTCTTAAATTGCAGCTCTGTGTGTCAGCTGGATGAAATGTGACCACTAGCTCCCCCTGCAGGTTCCCGAGGGAGTGACGGTGCTTATGAGTGCCTCACACAGTGCCTACTCAGAGCAGGACAGGGCGTTCCAGTTTTCCATGGAGTTCCCTGTCCCGGCCTATCTGGTTGCCTTGGTGGCAGGAGATCTGCAGCCAGCTGACATTGGCCCCCGGTGAGACGGGAGAGGGGTTGTCATGGCGATATTCGGTCCTAGCGGTTCTTTTCCCAGGGGTACGAGATCTGTGGAAAGAGTCACTCAGAGTTAACCAGTGGAACAGTTGGCATGGTGGCAATTGGCTCCAGAGAGGGCATCGCCATGGTTACAGGGCTGTTCAAGGACCCCTTGGGAAAATGAGTAGCAGGACAAATGTCCCCTCTCTTGTCCCCTAGGAGCCGTGTGTGGGCAGAGCCCTGCATCCTCACTAGTGCTGTCAGCAAGCTAGGGGGCAGTGTGGAGCGCTGGCTGGCCGTGGCGGAGGGGCTATTCGGACCCTATGTCTGGGGCAGGTGAGGATGCTGTTAGTTCTGGGTCCCGTCTCCCAATCCAGCTGAGTACCAGATGTTAGTGACTAATGTACATCTGAGACTGATGCCTCGGATTCAAGATCTCAGTTCTCCCATGAGTGTCGCTAATAACTGGATCCTCAACACTAGTCAAAGCATTGATTATCTGGTTTGTATTTTGATGTGGCTTTACTTGAGGGTCAGATTTCACACATGCACTTTAACGGACACTAAGAGCGAGATGACACACAAACACATTGTAATGGAAACATTAATGGGGGTCATGTGACTCAGTGGGTAGGACGCTGTGCCTGTAATCAGAAGGTCGCCGGTTCAAATCCCAGGGTCATGCCATTTGACCCTTTGAGCTCCGAAGTCAGAAATTCTGAGTTTCTAGTTGGAAATTTCAGCTGGAACAGCCCCTGGAGTCAGAGTTCCAATTCAGAATGTCAGAGGAACCTCCGCAGCCCCAAACTCAGAATTCAAGTTGGCTGTGCCCTTCATTAACAGAAGGGAAATCTGTAGCTATTTATTAGAACTTGCATCTAATTTGTGGCCCATTAAATTGGTCATACGCAAAGTACTGTCAAACTGCTATCTGTGCACATGTTGCTACTGTTTTTGTATCTGCGTTATCAACTTATATAGTTAACAATGGCTTAGAATGAACTGGGGTCTGTTTCAGAAGGCATGATTTCTTGCTTAGCCGGATAACTTGTCGGATTTAAGGTAGTCTGGGCTAAATGTAAGAATGAAGATAAAGGTGCCTTAAATGCAACAACTTATCCGGTTAAGCAAGAAGTCCTGCCTTTTTCATGGGTCTCTTGTATTGCAAAATGGCTTTCCGACTTGTACTGGAACGTGGTTAACTTGGGTGTGACATCATTCCCAGCTCTGACTTCTGACCTCCGAGATAAGTGGAATGCAGCATCAGCGGAGGGCCTCTCCGTTAGGCCCTTAGCCCCCAGTCACTCAAAGGACTGCTTTTTCAAAAATGTATATAGTCGTGGCCAAAAGTTTTGAGAACTTTTCACAAAGTTTGCTGCTTCAGTTTTTGTAGATCTTTTTGTCATGTTTCTTTGGTATATTGAAGTATACTTGCAAGCATTTCGTAAATGTCAAAGGCTTTTATTGGCGATTACATTAAGTTTATGCAAAGAGTCAGTATTTGCAGTGTTGGCCCTTCTTTTTCAAGACCTCTGCAATTCGCCCTGCCATGCTGTCAGTCAACTTCTGGGCCAAATCCTGACTGATAGCAGCCCATTCTTGCATAATCAATGCAATGGGGATGTTTTGGTACCATTCTTTATGCATGGCTGTGTTCTTAGACAAAATTGTGAGTGAGCCCACTTCCTTGGCTGAGAAGCAACCCCACACATGAATGGTCTCAGGATGCTTTACTGTTGGTATGACTCAGGACTGATGATAGCGCCCACCTTTTCTTTTCCGCACGATCTATTTTCCGGATGCCCCAAACAGTCGGAAAGGGGATTTATCTGAGAAAATGACTTTACCCAAGTCCTCAGCAGTCAAATTCCTGTACCTTTTGCAGAATATAAGTCTGTCCCTGATGTTTTTCTTGGAGAGAAGTGGCTTCTTTGCTGCCCTTCTTGACACCGGACCATCCTCCAAAAGTCTTCGTCTCACTGTGTGTGCAGATGCACTCACACCTGCTTGCTGCCATTCCTGAGCAAGCTCTGCACTGGTGGTGCCCCGATCCCGCAGCTGAATCAACTTTAGGAGACGGTCCTGCTGCTTGCTGGACTTTCTTGGGTCCCCTGAAGCCTTCTTCACAACAACTGAACCTCTCTCCTTGAAGTTCTTGATGATCTGATAAATCTTACTAGCAGAAATATCCTTGCCTGTGAAGCTATTTTTGTGCAAAGCAATGATGACTGCACACGATTCCTTGCAGGTAACCATGGTTAACAGAGGAAGAACAATGATTTCAAACACCACCCTTCTTTTAAAGCATCCAGTTTCCTATTCTAACTCAAACAGCATGACGGAGTGATCTCCAACCTCCAACATTCGGACCCGTATTAACGATAGAATCACTGAAATGATGTCAGCTGGTCCTTTTCTGGCAGGGCTGAAATGCAGTGGAAATGAGATTTTTGGGATTAAGTTTATTTTCTCTATTCATTAATGCATTTAATGTAACTGAGATACAAAAATAATTCCATTTGCTCAGTTTCTGCTCCATTACTTCTATCTCTTTTCCCCGCACTTCTCCGTAACTTCCAACTTAGAGCCAGTGCTTGGAGACAACCAATCATTTTATCGCTAGAAGCCCCACATAATAGTTCTTGGTCGAGCGAAAAAGTACCTAGTCTGGGATAGGAACTAAAAAAAAATAGGGAAAATATAGGAACTGTATCCAAGGAACCAGTTCCTGTGGTGGGAACACAACAGAAGTTCCTGGTGCCAGAAAAAGGTTCTGGTTCCTGAGATGGGAAAGCACCTTGCGTCTCTTTGGATAAAAGCATTTGCCAAATAAGCGATTATGGAAACGGATTACATGTTCTAATCTAATGGACACTGACCAATTTCTCACACAAATATAGCAGACACTGTGAGTCAGCTTTTACATGCACACTTTTCTCCCAGTTAGGTGCCTCTTACTTTACTGTGGTTTGTTTTGGTCACTGCTCCTGCGCTTCTCATGCGCCACACGCCTCTACCCCCCAGGTATGACATCGTGTTTTTGCCACCCTCCTTCCCTGTCGTTGCCATGGAGAACCCCTGCCTAACTTTCATCATCTCCTCCATCCTGGAGAGCCACGAGTTCCTCCTGATCGACGTCATCCACGAGATCGCCCACGGCTGGTTCGGCAATGCCGTGACCAACGCCACGTGGGAGGAGATGTGGCTCAGTGAAGGACTGGCCACATATGCCCAGAGACGCATCACCACCGAGGCCTACGGTATGCGCAGGGCGCGTCAATGCTGAGGTTGTCAGGAACGCCCCTATCCCGTCTGACCCGCCTGTGCTCCTCAGGTGAGGCTTTCACCTGTCTGGAGACCATGTTCCGTCTGGACGCTCTGCACCGGCAAATGAGGCTCCTAGGAGACACCAACCCAATGAGCAAGCTGCAGGTCAAGTGCGAACCAGGTATTCCAGCCGACGGGTGTCCGTGTGCAGTGCGGGCAGCAGGGGGCGTAGTCCAATTCCTAGGAGAAGCCTTTCAGTACACAGGGATGCCCCAATAAAATACCAGGTCTTGTGACAGGTGTCTCTGTGAGATAATAATGTCCAAGTGTCTCCATGTCTTGAATAATGTTAAACATGTCTATTTGTGATAAACATATTAGCCTGTATTTTCTTAGGAGTGAACCCTAGCAGCTTGATGAACCTCTTCACGTATGAAAAAGGCTTTTGCTTTGTGTCCTACTTGTCCCACCTGTGTGGGGACATACAGAGCTTTGACAGCTTCCTGAGGGTAAGGGGCACACACACAGACACGCACAAAGTCGCTCTCTTCTCTCCTTCATTCCTCACTAGCTGCTTGCTTTCCCCCTGGCAGAGCTACATTCAGCAGTTCCAGTTCTGCAGCGTGGTGGCAGAGGATCTACTCAACCTCTTCCTGGGTTTCTTCCCCCAGCTGAAGGAGAGGGAAGGTGAGCCTGGGTACTGAGTGTCTGCAAGATGTGAGATGATGGTGAGTGAGATGGTCACGGTGTGACAGTTCTCTGTCTTACTCTAGGGTTGGAGTTTGACCGCTGGCTGAATGAATGTGGCCCCCCCCTCTACGAGCCGGACCTCTCCGCGGGGGCGATTCTCACAGAGCCTGTGCAGTGCCTGTGTGACCTTTGGGGGGAAGAGGTCCCCGAACCCCAAGCCATTGCCAGCTTTGACCTGTCCTCCTGGAGCACCTTTCAGACAGTGCTCTTCCTGGACCGCCTCTTGGACCGATCCCCCCTTCCTCAAGGTACACCCCAAACCCATGTTCCACTTCTCCTCTGTTGCCCCTCCCCTGTATGTGTTTGTATCCCTCTACTGACCCCCCGCGCTGGCAAAATGATCATGTTCAGTGGACATGTGTTCTGTGCCGGCCTTCCTCATCTGTGATTGGCTGTCGTGTGTGTCCCTCAGAAGTGATGACCCGCCTATCCTGCTGCTACTCCGCGCTATTGGACAGCATGAATGCCGAGGTGCAAATTCGCTGGCTGCAGATTGTGGTGCGGAACAGGTTCTACCCAGACCTGCCCCGGGTCCGTAGCTTTCTGCACAAACATGTAAGGGAGACCAGCTCAGACTCTTGAAGTGTGTCACACGTGTTATTTATGATGTAGCGTGGATGTGCATGTTTAATGCGACAGCTGAGAGTGCTTCCCAGCTTGGCTGATTTACTGCATTGGCTAGCAGGTGCTCTTGTCCACAGTAATAACTTGGATGATTTATAATCATGAATGTGTGAAGATGGAAAACTCAATTCTGATGAGCTCTACTTCATCCCCCCCCCCCCCAGACCTCCCGTATGTACACGGTCCCACTGTACGAGGATCTCTGTGCTGGGGTGATGAAATGCTTCGCTGCGGAAGTCTTCTCTCACACTCAGGCCAGAATGCACCCCAACCTGCGTCGAACCCTGCAGCAGATCCTGTTCCAGAGCAGCACCCCTCCCAGTGGGACTCCTTTGCCTTTGCTCCCCGTCACCTCCCCTGCACCAACCCCCACCCCCACCCCCACGGACATGCCCAGCACAGGCTGCATCTCCTTGCGAAACGTCAACGTGTCCGCCTGACAGAGAAGACCTGCTCATGTGTCCTGGACTGGAAATCCTGATTGGATGAAACTGGACCAGAATAGCGACACAGACTCGTCCTCCTTTATTTATTGCTCTGTGCCTGACACTCGTAGGCTAAACCCTAAAGCTCCTCTGGGTTTCCTTATCGCATGTGTTTGGTCACAGTCCCTGGAGAGAGTGTGTGTGCTGTGTTACGCTGGGCCATGCCCAGGGGTGGAAAGCTGATGTTCAGAAATTACGAATCCAGATCAAAATTTTGTTTAAACCAACCAGTTGAGTATAAAGAGCCACAGTCACAGAGTACTCGACTGATTGGTTGGAACAAAATCATGGTCTGGATTTTTACTTTCAAGGACCTGAAATTTCCACCTCTGGCTGTGCTGCTATTAGGACGTGGGCTTCCTGTTGTAGAATGGGACCGAGTGTCATGGACCACTTTACAGTCTGCTCTTAAGGGTGGAGGGAGGTGGCAGTTATAGTACTTCAGTCTA
The DNA here is from genome assembly GCA_026781145.1 of Hippopotamyrus pictus. Lineage (NCBI taxonomy): Eukaryota > Metazoa > Chordata > Actinopteri > Osteoglossiformes > Mormyridae > Hippopotamyrus > Hippopotamyrus pictus. The sequence goes on along the minus strand of JAODLC010000040.1, from coordinate 570,496 downwards.
GCAGGGGATCTTCATACATGGCAGTTTTAGCTAAAAGAAACTGACTGACCCTTTTCTTCTGGTAAACACTACACTGTGCCTTGGGTAACTAGAACATTGACGTATATTAACATGGGGATCAAGCCATGCCCTCTTGCTGGGTGACACTGCAACCTACTCTGTAGGGGTGGGGGCGGGATTCTGACCACCTTAGTGCCTTTTGGAGCCAGATCACTGTGAAGCTACACTCCTGTTCTCCTGTAAGCACAGGCCTCCTGTGTCACATGGCAATTGAGTGGATGATGAAAATGTAGCTTTTTATGATGGGGAGAGTGGAGTCAGGTTATATTAGGAGAAAGTGAAAGCTTCTGAATCCAGTAATGTCCTTAATTCTGTTTCTTTTGTGGAATAATGTCAGGAATGAAGGTTATATTGAGCTGCTGTGCTACTACCCCCCCAGCCTGGGGCTCCTCCGGTCCATCTCTTGTTGATTTGCACAAAGGGCGATACCAGCACGTTTTGGCTGTGTTCATATAATTAAACAGGATTGCCGTGTATTGGGTGCCATGCGTGACATCTCTACACAAACACACACTGTCCTTCGTCTGTGCCCTTCTCCCAGCACAGAGACAGAGGCTTGTGCAATGAGATCGTATATCTCCCCTATTAGCATGAGTGGCAGACAAGCCACAAGCTAACAGAGCGTATGCATTTGGGTGATTAACACTGCCCAAAGAGAGAAGCTAATCGCCGTGTGTCTGAGGCCGGCTGCTCTCTGCGCGAGCGACGCTACCTCAAAGCTGGACGGGTATCATTCTGCATTTAGCACAACATCCGTACAAGCCAATGGTGGCCAATCTTATAGGCAAAGGGTTAGTGTATATGGTTTTTGTGGTAACCTTTAGGTCAGCTGTCCAAACCCAGGTGTAAGGACTCTTCAGCCAATCAGTACACTAATTAGGGAGTTGCAGCGAAAACCTGAATACACAGGGGCCCTTTCTAGATAAAATTGGTCACCCCTGTCAAAAGTGATTTAATGTTCCAGCACGTTTATTCGAGATCTGACAACACCATAGCTAGAGGACATGGTGGAGGCAGTTTGTTTAAAAAGAAGCGAGTTTCCTTTTTTTAATAATATATTTTTTTTCCCCCGGTTTCATTATGTCTGTGAATTGTACGGAATGATGTTGCTCTGCGAATCAGAGTGGCCTGTCCTGGCGGTCCGGTACTGCCGATATTACTGAATTCTCAATGACCGATTGCCTTTTCGAACCGGTCGAGTTGGGGATTGGAGTGAAGAGAAGGGGGCCCGGCCGTGCGTGTCCGGCAGGGGGCGCAGTCACTCCGTTCAACCGTAATGTTAAGGCAAGTGGGCACAGGGAGAGCCCCTCCCCCCCCCGGCTCCAAGGGGTCAGCACGATAGAGTGATGCTTTCCAAAGCTCTGCGTGGTTCTGTCCAAAATCGCCAGCGCCACGAGTCCGTGAGACCGCTGTCCGCACCGTGTCAGTCAGAGCCGGGTGTCTTTGCCTGCAGCGTTCCCTGACAGTCTGTAGCGGAGTCTCCCACCGCGGGTCGGCGCGGTTCTCCCGAACCGGCCCCAACCGAAGCGGACCGGGTCGCTGCGCGTTTCCTCCTCCGCCTGTAGAGGGAGTTCCTGGGAAGACTCGCAGAGCTGAAGACTGACGGACAGACAGCTGCTGGGGGAGAGGGGCAGGCAGAGCCCGCCGCCGGACCGCCGCCTGGGGAATAGAGCGTCCCTCCTCCACCGCGGCGGAGACAAAGAGACGCGGAGGCATTGCTTCGGCTAAACCGGAGAGAAGGAGGCCGGCGGCGGTGAAGCTGAGCAGGAACCGGCGCCGGGCTGCCGACTGCCGCCACCCTGGGCTGAATGCGCCGGGCCTGCGCCTCCCCAGCGAGCCGCCATGGGGGAAACAAAAATTATCTATCACCTCGACGAGCAGGAGACCCCCTACCTGGTGAAGCTACCCGTCGCGGCCGACCGGGTCACTCTGGCGGACTTTAAAAATGTCCTTAACAAGCCCAACTACAAATTCTTCTTCAAGTCCATGGACGATGATTTCGGGTAAGACCGCGTCCCGTCTTTGTCCGACGCGGGGCGCCCCGGCCCGGGACGGCGGGCACAGCAGATGCGGGACAGACGCCGGGCCGGAGGGGGGCCCGGGCCTGAGGGAGCCGAGCTGGGGGGACGCGGGTCGCGACACTCCTTCGCTCTCTGGAAAATAATATGCCGCTTTTATCCTGCCTCCATTTTACAAATGCGGGGAATCCTGGCAGCGGTTACTGACGATTCAGCTTTTTGTAATAAAATGGTAAAGCAGAAATAAAGGCTGCTTCTGCGGGGGGGGTTGGCCCGGGACACTGAGACACTGAGACAGGCCGGGGGAGGGCAACTGCCGTAGGTGCTTTACATTGGGGCGGACCGGGTCTGGCTCGGTCAGTAGGGTTGTTCCGGAGCTCTGCCCCCGTCTGCTAGCCGCCCCGGGCCCTCGGATTTCGGCCGAACTGCAGGCCGGGCTTAAGAGTGAAAATGGCGGACGGGGGGCGGAGGGCCGAGCGGTCCTTTTGTCCTGTGGGTTTTTCGCAGGCTGGTTCTGTTTTGTCCGGATCACTGCGGACGGGCTGGCGCCCCCGGGCCCTGGATCTGTTAGTATCTCAAACGGGAATGAAGACTGAAGGGGACAGCACTGTGTCCCGTCAACCGGGCCGGTGCACCTCGGACCCGGACGCTGTCAGGCCGCTTTCCGAGGAGGGTGTCGGGGGGTGTCCTACATTGTTATGATAACGAAGACAAACAAAAAGCTGTCATTTGACTTCTTACTTTTCTTTTACAGAACCCCCCCCCCCCCCCCCCGTAGATGTAAACAATGACCAGAGCTGTCGTATTAATCGCCTGTAACACACAAGCCGTGTCCTCTCTCCCGTAAACACACCCATAACTATTTGCCTCTACCCAGAATTTGGGGTAATTACCGATTATGGACTACAGAAAGCCAAATTAAACTACACGGGTAATTTAAAGGTGGATTTCCATGAATAAGGCCCTTACTTCACTGGATTAGGGAGTAAAGGGCTCTCTTGTGTGTGCACCTTTTACTGACAAAGCGGAGTCTTCACTAGCTGGCTCAGCTGCTGTCTCTGGGCTCGTTTGTGAGGGACAGTGGAGGAGAGGAGAGCAGGCTCTCCGGGGTGTGGAATCTCAAGCTCTCTTCCTCCACTCCAGCAGACGTTTCTGAAGCTGGGCGGCCACCCTCGTGTTTCTGGGGGTATGCACTGACTGGTTTCAGGCGGCAGTCTGTGGTAGCTGGTAGTGGAGGGCCGGTGGGTTGCCTTGGCGAACAGATTGGGTGTTTTTCAAGGCCTGACATGATATCCGCAGCAACCATCGTCTTCTTCCTCAGTGTGGAAGCAACACTTGGGTGTGGGGAGTGCAGGGTTCCTGACAGCGACTGACTCTCCATCGTCTTTACTTTAATAATGCTTTCTTTAAGGAGGCTGACCTACTTCTTTTCGCCCCTGTATTTTCCGGGTGTGTGTGAGTGAGCGAGAGAGAGTAAGAGATCCTGCTTGGGTGCCCTAACTCTGGAAAGTGTGCCTGCCTTAAAACAGGACTTCACTTGCCTTTGTTCCTGCATAATGCTGGCCTGCGTTACGTCAGCATTTATACACCTTACAGGACCTTTTTCATTAGTGGTCAGGTGGTTTACTCCCCCTTGGGAGGGGGTTGAAGTGACTCGAGCTGTGGTCTACATGACCTTAGCTGCCAGTCTGACCTGGGCACCAAAAATCACCATCCTGCTGTCCCCTGTAGCTTTGTCTGGAGAATGTTTATGTAGGATTTAGGGGGATTACATATCCTTAATATTTTAAAGAATTTCCTTCTGGGATTAAGTTTATCACCTTATTTTTACATGTAACCCACAGCAAATGGCATCAGAATGCTGTTGTATTTGTTTTTGCTTGCCATTTGTTTTTCTCATGAGCTTGACTTATGTCTGTTTTGACACCCCAAAGTGTTCATGAAAAAGTTGACCTGTTTGGGATGTGGGCATCTCTTCTGGATGACAGTCTCATAATAAGGCTTACAGTCTAACAGGCCCCAGTCCACACAGAGTGAGTGCTTTCAGGCCATACATTTCACATTCCGTACATCTTGCAGATTGGAACTGAGCTGATGTGAGGGCATTCTCAAAATTACTGTGCTTATTTACTTAACTATTCAGTCATAAATATAACAACTGATTCCAAGATTGGGTCACATGAAACCTGAAGCCTACCTCAGAAAACACAAGGCTGCGGACCCCCTGGGTGCATAGGGGACATGCAGAGTGCAGGTGACATACAGCCGCAGACACGCGGCTAAACCACATGCTTTTGGACTGGAAAGAAAATTGCAGTGTGAGCACTCTGCACGCAAAGATATAGCTGGCCGAAGCTGGAATAGTGAAGCTGCGGGCTGCTCCTCTTTCTGAAGCAAATACAGATAATTTTGAAGGCACTGTGTCATCAGCTGACTGCTTTCATATGTTTATAATTTAGGCGTATGATTTACTGTAACATTGTTTCATGAACTCGACGCCAACATGGCCGTGGCAAAGAGAACAGAATGAATAGAGGGAAGCCAGGGGTCCCTCCTATCTTTTTCTCACATGGGAGAAATTTTGCAGAATGCAGGGCGAGGCCCTGCTTCTGTCCACATGGTATTTATTTTTTTAATGTCTGTTCTCCCATGTCGCTCCTGCGTACTGTTGGGAGGGTTAGCAATCAGGTCTGATTGGACACTGCCGCATCACCTGACAGGAGGGGTGCGTTTCCTGCAGGCTGTCTGGCTAAAGAGTGCCTCTGTTTGTTTTTTTTTTTTATGGCAACGTGGTGGGAGAACCTGAATGTGGCTGCTTCCTGTGTGTGTCCCATGTGTAAAGGTAGCTTCCTGTGTGTGTGTGCGCGCGTGCGGGATTGGGGGGAGACATCATGTTTTGTCCATGTGTCTCCTGATAACCAAAGACACACTCTGACTTGAAGAACCTGTTTCCTATTTTCTACAGTATTGAAATCTATTAAAAATATAAAGCGTTTGAATAATGATCCAGTTACATGTCGCCATATGGGCCAGTGTTTTAATGAGCGCCATTACTCTGTGTCCCCTATTGGCATTGAGCTTGGGGGTGATGCCCCTCTTCTGAGAGTGACTGGGGGTTTGACTGCCTGACTGACGGGACTGTCTGTTTATAATGTGAGGTGATGTTTATTTCCTTTGTTTGTGTGAATCCGCTGTGCCGGTGGTAAGACACACAAGCGTGCGTGTGTATGTGGGTGGGAGAAGAGTGTGACTTATCTGTCCATTCCTCAGGGTGGTGAAGGAGGAGATCTCGGATGACAACGCCAGGCTGCCTTGCTTCAATGGCCGAGTCGTGTGCTGGGTGAGCGCCCTCTGCTGGTCACCGCTATTTGTGTGCTTTTGAAGTCTGTGTGGGCTGGTGGGCTAGACAAACATAGCATCAGAATCAGTTTACTGGCCAGGTACAACTACATGTACTGGGAATTTGTTCTGGCAGTACTGGTGCATACATTCCCAGACAACGTAGAACATAAGAAAACAATCAAGGTACGCACAATTTAAAAAGAATAAAACCCATGTTCAAAACATTAACATGGGGGGATTAGATAAAAGGATTAAAAAGATGTTACCTGTCATACTAGCCCTTCAGGATTCTGAAGTAGAAAACTGGTGACCCCTGGTGGCCAGAATGTGCACTTTGCCGCTATGTCTGGTCCCCAGTGAGCGCTTTGATACTGTGTGAAGAGGGAGCAGTCATCTTTAAAGCCAGATTAAATTACTGCAGTGCAGTCATAGGATCTCCATAAATATCCCAGCCTAACAAGAAGATCGAATCAGGCTAAAGTGGCAAACTCCCGTCGCTTGCTAGCTCAATAGCACATGTGCCCTCCCGCGTCACCCCACCTGAATGTCCGCACAGCTCTCCTCCTGGGGCTCGTCTGTCTTTACTGACCTTAACATGAGTTTGTTTTTGTTTTGTTTTTCTCTGTATTTTGCACATATTTCTTTGTGTGTTCTGTCACAATGGCAGAAACTCTGACCACCCTGCTCCTGTCTGCCTTTGACCCCTCGGCCTACTGAGCTGTACCTTCATATCCTTGTCAGTACAGGCATGAGTGTGTTAGGTGCTTGTCATGCGCCGTGTGAGACCGTACTGCTCCCCCTCACTGTGTCATGTTCTCTCTGTGCTCAGCTGGTGTCTGCGGATGGTGCACAGTCAGACGGCGGCTCTGTGTGTGCTGACAGCCAACTGGACCTGCCCCCTCCCTTGGAGCGCACCGGGGGCATCGGGGACTCCAGGCCTCCATCGTTCCAGTCAGTAATTTTCCGCTTCCGCGTATATATACGTCACCTGACTACAGTAGTCCCATCTCCATCCATCCTGCAGCACAGGTCTGCCACAGGCTGCGCTGTGTCTCCTCCTGTCTACTTGCCGATGTCCGTTTGTAAAGGGTTTGGGCAGATCCAGTGCTCCTGTGCTAAGCGTGCACCAGCTATCCCTCTACTGTCGAACTTTCAGACATACGAACAAAAAGAACTGTGAGTCCAAATTGTGTTCATCGGGCTCCTGTTTCCTGTCCGCAATATCAGTTTTTTTTTTTCCCACGCTCCAATTCCATCTAGTACGACTTCTGGCCGCTACTCCCGCCGTGCAGCAGCGTAGCGTGCGAACCCCCCAGCATCCTAGATCTTCATACTTGTGTGTACCCTTAAAATGATGTCGAATAACGACTTGCGAACATTTCAAGTTACGAACGGCTGTTCAGGACATATCTTGTTTACTAGTAGAGGAGCGTCTGTATGTCCGAATGAGACTAAAGCAGACCTCAGATCCCTGGACTGTTTTATTCTGCTTGTTTTTTTTTTTTTTCCACCGCAACCCAAAGAAAGATCTTCAGTGTCGTGACTGGGAGGGGAGGGGAGGGGGGGGGGGCGGTTGGGGTTCTCGTATTAAAGCAGGAGCAGGATAGAAGTGCGTAATTCGGAAGCTTGCGACGTAATGAGATTCTCATATAAACTCAAATACGTCCATCCAGGTGATATATAATTTAAACACGTGGTATTTTTGTTGTGCCATTTCATTAATTTTAGATGGAAAATCCTATATATAGTCACTTGGAATATTAATGGCTACAGACTGAAAACGCAGAGCTGCTTGTTGGACTAACTGGACATTTTATACACCTGCCAAGCAGACTGGGACTTGATCCCATGATTTATATGTGCGGTAAGCGAGCGTTTATGGGAAGTATGACGGTGCTTTATGCAAATGTGGGATACAGCAGCAGACTAGCCTTGCTGGAAAAGCTCAGCACTGAGGCGTCTGGTAATCCTGGTGCTCTGACCTGTGTGTGTGTATCAGAGGGATTGTACAGTAACTGGATCTTAATAAAGGCAGCTTGCTGATTGACACACACCCCTGCCCTGCCCCCAGTGCCAATGCTGCAGCCAGTCAGGACAACCTGGACAATGAGACGGAGACGGACTCGGTGGCGTGCGTGCGGCGAGAGCGGGAGAGGCCTCGCCGGAGGGACACGGGTGAGCACGCTGGGTGGGGCTGTCCGCGCCCTCCGCTTTCGCTCTTCTGTAATTACTTCTATACATGCAGTTATAGTCAAACGTTTCGACACGCCAAGCCAAAGAGAGCTGGCGAGGCATTCCAGAAGGGAAACTAGGGTAGAGGAGATACCAGGGTCAGCCAGACCCTGGAGCAATTGTGGTTAAGGGCCCAATGGTGCGATCACTCTGCTGAACATGGGACCGGCAACCGGCAACTTTCTGAGTCCCATCCCACGGAATTTCGATGCTTGTATAATTATTCTAAAATTTAGAGAATTAGTTGAAATGAAACATTCTATTGGTAGTTGCATCCAGACAATTAACTGGAACTGTATCTGAGTTTTAAACCCCGCCTCCCGCACTCCAGGAGGTCGCATGAATGGACACTCGCAGCGGGCGGAGCTGGGGGGCTATGAGAGCTCCTCCACCCTGATGAGCAGTGAGCTGGACACCACCAGCTTCGTGGACTCGGAGGAGGAGGACGCAGCCAGCAGGTGAATGCGGGCGATGCGCTGACAGCCCCCCACTAGCACCCGGTCGCCCCCTCTCACACGGGCCCCCCCCCCCCCCCAGGTTCAGCAGCTCCACTGAACAGAGCAGCTCCTCCCGTCTGATGCGGCGGCATCGCCGGCGGCGACGGAAACCCAAAACCCCCCGCATGGAGAGGGTGAGAGCACGACGGGCCAATCAGAGAGGAGGGGGCATGTTTGGTGCTTACATGGGCCCGACCACTCATTCCTCTCTCTCTCTCTCTCTCTAGTCATCGTCCTTCAGCAGCATCACTGATTCCACCATGTCTCTGAACATCATCACAGTCACCTTAAACATGGGTAAGCGTCTTAAGCTCTGAGGGGCAGTGCTGTTAAACGCTGTCTGAAACAATCACTGAACAATAAATGTTAAAGGCCGTGGGCCACTTTTCCCGCACAGTCAGTCCCTTGAAGTGTGTTGCCACCTTGTGTCCTGGAGTGGAATTGCAAGAGGCAGGCTCAAGTCGGTCATAGACTGTCCTGTGAGGAAAATAATTGACTGAAAGCACTGTGAGTGAGTGAGTGAGCAGGGCGCTGGGTCTCTGCAGAGAAATACAACTTCCTGGGCATCAGCATCGTGGGGCAGAGCAACGAGCGAGGAGACGGGGGCATCTACATTGGCTCCATCATGAAGGGGGGAGCGGTGGCGGCGGACGGCCGTATCGAGCCCGGGGACATGCTCCTGCAGGTGTGTGTGTGCGCATGCATTAGCGGAATGGGGGGGAGGGGTTGTGTCACTGAGCCATCCGCCGTCACAGCCCTCGCTATTCCGATACCCTCCCCAGGTGAATGACATTAACTTCGAGAACATGAGCAACGACGACGCAGTGAGGGTACTACGGGAGATAGTGCACAAGCCGGGGTGAGTGCCGGGGCTGGGGGTGGGGCTAGGGGTGGTCCTGGCAGCGGGGGTGCCCTGCTGACGCTCTCTGTCCTCTCTCTCTCTCTCTGCCTCTCTCTCTGCCTCTCTCTCTCCTCTCTCTCTTCTCTCTCTCTGCCTCTCTCTCTCTGCCTCTCTCTCTCTCTCGCTGCAGCCCCATCACGCTGACCGTGGCTAAGTGCTGGGACCCGAGCCCCAGGGGCTGCTTCACCCTCCCCCGCAGTGAGTGTCACCTCCAGGCAGCCTTTTCAAACAGCTCCAGCTCCCTTACAGTGATGTAAATTAATCTCTGAAGTCAAACCCGCCATCATAGCCACGCCTCCTTCACTGGCCTCCCCCCCCCCCCCCCCCCCCCCCCCCCCCCCCCCCCGCCCCCCCCCCCCCCCCCCCCCCCCAGGTGAGCCAATCCGGCCCATCGACCCGGCCGCCTGGGTGTCCCACACGGCTGCCATGACGGGGGCCTACCCTGTCTACGGCATGAGCCCTTCCATGAGCACCATCACGTCCACCAGCTCCTCCATCACCAGCTCCATCCCCGAGACAGAGCGTAAGTCGCCGGCCCCGCTGACGTTCTCCTCGGAGACCTCCGTGTCATTCCCCTGGCTGATTCTGCACACGCTTCGCTGTTCCTGCCAGGCTTCGACGACTTCCACCTGTCCATCCACAGTGACATGGCAACTGTTGCCAAGGCGATGGCCTCCCCTGAGTCAGGGCTGGAAGTGCGGGACAGGATGTGGCTGAAGATCACCATCCCAAACGCCTTCATCGGTACAGTGTGCCGGCGCCCCCCCACAGCCACAGTGAGTCCTCGTCCCTTAAGTGCCGCTTACTGAGACGCTGGTGTTGGGCTCCAGGATCGGACGTGGTGGACTGGCTGTTCCGTCACGTGGAGGGCTTCACCGACCGGCGCGAGGCGCGCAAGTACGCCAGCAACCTGCTGAAGGCCGGCTACATCCGCCACACCGTCAACAAGATCACCTTCTCCGAACAGTGCTACTACATCTTTGGGGACCTTTGTGGCAGTGAGTAACCTGTCCCGCTCCTCGGGTGTCTCATGATAGCTGTTGCTCCGTCACTCTTACTCCTCTTATGTGATGTCACTGCAGCAAGCCGAGCCGTGTGTAATCCAGCTGTTTATATGCTCCTCCCCAGACATGGCCCACCTCTCCCTGCAAGAGCACGATGGCTCCAGTGGAACGTCAGACCAGGACACTCTGGCCCCGCTCCCCGTACCTGGGGCGGTGCCCTGGCCCCTGGCTTTTCCCTACCAGTACCCTATCCCGCAGCCTTACAGCCCCCATCCCGCACTGGAGCCCTACGGATTTCCCGCAGTGGGGGGCAGCGCCGGCAGCCAGCCGAGCGAAGGTGAGATCCGGGTGCCGGGGCCGGTCAGGGCCTCCCGCACGGGTGCAGCAGGCAGCCGGAGATCCGGGCCGGCCAGTCAGCGGCGGACGCGCTCCAGCGGCAGTGACACTGTCCTTCCCCTGCCTCCACAGGGAGCCGTAGCAGCGGCTCGAATCGCAGTGGCAGCAAAAAGGAGACGAAGCCGGGACCGGGAGCGGCGGAGTCCAAGTCGGGCGGCAGTGGCAGTGAGTCCGAGCCTCGGCGAGAGAGGGCGCCCAGCGAGCGCTCCGCGGCGCCTCCCAGTGAGCACAGCGTGCGCAGCGCCCATTCCCACGCTCACAGTCTGGCGTACGGCCCTCCTGGCCTGCCCCCACAGCCCCCGTCGGCAGTCTCCCTAGCCCCACCTGGATCCCCCCCCGGCCGTGATCTGGCCTCCGTGCCCCCTGAGCTGACAGCCTCGCGCCAGTCCTTCCGCATGGCCATGGGCAATCCAAGCGAGTTCTTTGTGGATGTCATGTGATCAGTGTCAGCTGACTCGAGGGCCTGTCTCATTCGTGCTGAGAGATGGGGGTGTGAGGAAAAAGGTGCGACGGGAGAGGGGGGGTGAGAGATGGATGGAGCGTTACAGTGGCTGTCTGTGCCGCTGCCCCCTTCCCATCATCCCCGGCTGCAGCTTGTTGCTGCTACTTTCTTCAGTGAAGAACAAAAAAAAGCAGCTCTTTGTTTTCCCGAGAACCTCTTTCCGAAGTTCTGCGTCCCTCCCGCCAAACACTCTGTCC
>JAODLC010000040.1:532266-549564 GCA_026781145.1 Hippopotamyrus pictus | reverse complement strand
AGAGTCCGATACCTGTGTCTGGGTGGCAGGTGCAGATGTCACGGGGTTCAACAAAACGACGATCCTCCCTTGGCGTGTCTGTCTTTGTCCGACCGGAACCTTCACCACGTGTGTGGGTGCCCTCACGTGCCCATTGGTTCCAACATCGGGCGACTTACATCTGCACGGCCCATATGCCAGGGAAGTTAGTCCGGGCCTGATAATTGGGCATCAGGAAAGTCATTCATGCTTATACTCGCTTGTTAAGGGGCTTCACTACCACCTTGGGCATGTACAGTATAGGCGGGTACACCGCACGCTGATGGGGGCGCCTCTTCCTCTGAGAGAAATGGGCCTCAAACTGACATCTGGCTGCCATCTGAAATATCTTGTGAAATATCACGGTCCGGCCTGAATTTTCTCCATGTTTCCTTGTGCTTCTGCTTTCCACTTTGTTGGCATGAAACGTGGATAGATACCCCCTTCCTATAGTGGGGACCATTTCAGAGCTGGACTGGCCATCTGGCATACCGGGCGCCCTCCCAGTGGGCCGATGCATATGGACCCCAAAGTCCAGGCCCTGGACCTGCTCTTAGCATAAAGTGTCTGGGGGGTTTGTCTGCATCTGCTGTATGGCTGTTTATGGTGGGGGGGCAGCGGTGGGGGAATACCCAGCAGGCTGAACACTCTGCTGCTCCGGGGGGAGGAGGAGGAGGAGAAAGAGGAGGGTCGAGGTGGGCTTCGCGTCTTTGGTGAGCAGCTTGCTGGAGGGACTCAGAAGAGCGTGGGGCTCTGACATGAAAGGCAGCCCCCGATGGCTTGCAGAGGGTCGGCCGCAGTCAGGCGCTGCGGTTTCCGGGAGTCTGTGGCGGTGCTGCTGGTTCTGGTGCTGGACTGGGCTGCCGGATCTCCTTTCTGGGCCGGTCGGGAGGTAAGCAGGGCAGAACGATCCCGGAGCGGAGAGATGGCAGATCGAACACGACCGGTACGGTGGCTGCGTCGTCTCTCGGTTGAAGTTTGGGGTGTTAGATCAGGGGAGACTGAAGCTGAAGCTTTTTTAGCCCCTCAGCGACACTCCATTATACTTGCAAAGCACTCGGCAAATGGAGAAGAAATTAAGAAATATAGTCGTTATGAAGCATTATAAACCAAAGTTATTTCTTAGGAAGTCGGCCAGAGAGAATCGGGAGGAGAAAGCGCTCAGGGAGACGTGAGGAGACACTGGGGGTCATAGGGGCTACAGTCACATGTGGATGGTAGATATTTCTGTGTGGGGGTGGGTGGGGAGACGGGATGTAAGAAAGGAGCAGGGTAAGGAGTAGCACACTATGCAGCTCAGAATGCTCGTGTCACCCTCCCTGCCCCGTTTAGGTTTCTGCTTCTGAAGATGTTCTGCCAGGACCGACTCTGATCCGATCCAGACGCTATACCATCAACCCTCTAGGGTATAAGTGGGGACACTTTAACATCACCTACAAGTAAGGGAGGCCAGAGAGACCATGGGGGTGCCTGTTTGATGCATAGTATTTGAAATATATAATGAGGATGGCGAGGTCATTTGTCGTGCTGCAATGTAAGTGACAGATAATGATTGATGTAAATTTGACTTTTAAACATGCAGCTTAATCAGCTGTAGGAGTCCGATATTCCGCTGCTATATAATGCAACTTTGACCAGGATCACTAGGTTCCCCAGCACGCTGAACAAGGAAGACACACGCAAAGCCATCGGTCTCGCCTTCACCAAGTGGAGCGAAGTGTCACCGATGTCCTTCACTGAAGTCACCCAGCCCAACAGGAGCGCCGACATCACCATTGGTGCGAGCAGACATGTGGGACACAAAGCTCACCCCCGTTCATTTTCTGATGTCCGTAGTTTAATTAGACTCTGCCTTCGATGATCATTTCAAAAAGGATCTAGCTCCATGTGGATTGCAGCAGACAGCGTTTCTCTGTGTGTTTCACATGTACAGATATAGTGTGTGTGTGTGTGTGTGTGTGTGTGTGTGTGATTCTTCTCAGGATTCTACACCCACAACCACACAGACTGCTGGTGGGCCCCCCTGCATCCCTGCTTTGACGGTGTGAATGGGGAGCTAGCTCATGCCTTCCTGCCCCCCCGCGGCGAGATCCACTTTGACAACCATGAATTCTGGGTACTTGGCAGATCCCGCTACAGCTGGAAACAAGGTCCCTTCACCCACAGCGTGCAGCTTACACTACGCCAGACATAGATCAATGTGTCAGAAAATTAAAACATGCACATTTAATTTAATTTAATGAATTATTATAAATCCCACATGACTTCACTGACTTGTCACATTTGTAATCAATATGCTAATATGAAATTATAGATCAAAATAACTAGGGTTGCAAAGAGGTGGAAAATTTCTAGAAACTTTCCATTCCATGGGAAGTTAAGCTGGGGAATTTTGGAAATATTCAAAGTTGGAAACTTTCCAGGGGAATTAACAGGAATGTATGGGAATTAATGGGAAAGTTCCTGGAATCTTGCAACCCTAATGATAACTAAGCATGTGTGTGTCTGTGTGTGTGTCTGTGCATTGTGCGTGTCCCCGTCCCTGTGCGGCTGGACGCCTGCCTGTGCTCAGGTGTGTGGCTCAATGACCTCGTTCAGGTAGCTGCCCATGAGATTGGCCACGCCCTCGGTTTGTGGCACTCCAGGGATCCAAGGGCCCTGATGCACCCCAATGCCACCTACACAGGTCAGCGGGACGTCGCCCAGGATGACGTGTGGGCCATCCAGCGCCTCTATGGTACCGTGGGATGGGGACGGCTTTGGGCAGGATCGGTAAGCAGGAGACTTGCCTGATTCTCCATGTGTGCATGGACAGGGTGCTTGGACAAGCGGAGAGTGTGTGACCCGTGGGCCCGACTCGGGTTCTGTGAGCAGAGGAGGAACTTCATGAAGAAGAACTGCCCTCGTCAGTGTGACCTCTGCATGGGTGAGAGACCAATTTGGATCTGGTACTTCTCCATCTTCTGTGGTTCAGTTTCATTATAACGCCTCAAAGGATCCAAACCCTCAAAGCCAAAGCTTGCCTCGGCACAGCCATGGTCCAAGAGATCATCCAAATTGATCCAGATTCATCCAGGTCGTGTGCTCAACACTCATGCATCTCTGTGGCACTGATTCACTCCTCTGTCCCCCCACCCTTGCCTATCCTCACAGAACCTCTTGATGCAGTTACCATGCCAACACCACCCGCTTCCAGCATCAGAGTTAAACTTGTGCCCCGGGGCAGAGTGGTACGGTTCCGCTGTGGTGCAAACACTCCCAAAACTCCCTCCGAAGTCAGGTACAGGATACGCACACGCTCTGGTATATATAGCACTTAACTCACGCAATCCCATAGCGCGGCCATATATTGTTACACGTCGCAGTACATGCGCCATCGCATCATATCGCTTTGTACGGCTTTCTCCCCGAATAGCTGGTACAAAGACGGGGAGCTGCTGGCATCTTCGGTGCCTGGATACATCGCCATGAAGAGTCACGAGCTACGGATCGTAGCCAATGAATTCAACGAAGGCACATACACGTGCCGGCTCCTTCGCCGTGGCAACGTGGTCTCCGCAAACTCCTGGACCATTCGCTTGCAGGCTGAGCGCTCCGGTGAGCCCGGATGAACACGGGCAAGGCAATGCCACCCTGGCGTTTTTCCATTGCGTTGGCCGAGCCCAGATCTCCGAAATGCCGCTTTGGACCAATGACTGACACGGGAAACATCAGCATCAGGTTACGTCTCAGAACATAAAGCTTTCGGTCACGTGACGTGTAGGACATCTGGTGGCTGCTTGATCAAGTAAGCCTACAGCAATGCTCGTGTTCACATGATCACACAACACTGTGGTCACACTTATTTTTAAAGGTTACATGTTCTCTTTTTTTTCTCCTAAAATTAAATTGATTGCATCAGCAATAAATATTACATTTATGTAGCACTTTTTCTAACCAAACTGGATTTAATTCCCATCTATGTGGGGGAGACTTTGATAGGGGATTTTGCTTTGTATGATAAGCAGGGGCCAACTTCCCATAAGGCATGGGTAGGCAGCCGCCCGGGGCCCCGAAAACCAAGGGCCCCATGAAGACAGAATTTCCAGAAGTTACATTTAAGGATATAACATAACATGACCATTTTAATTATAGCACCATGTCCGATATTTGCATTTCTAGTAGGTTTTCAGGACAGACAAAGTTGCCCCCCTCCCAGCTGTAATGAATGCTACTTTGAGACGTTAAGCTGCCCGACTTTCTTTTACCACTGGAGTCTCCTGATTATTTCACTGTCAAGCGAACTGGCACAAAGATACAGGACTAACCTTACATCTGCCTTGTTACGCTAGAGTGGTAGACAACTTGTTAACAGACGTGGAGAAAACATAATAAATGCATTTTATTATGTAAAATGCATTATTTGTTATTTTTATTTACCTAAGAGGGAACAGATAAACTTAAATTTGACCAATCGATCCTCCAGCACGACACTCCCCCCTTCCCCCCATGAGCAAATTTTACCGAACAGAATACCTGCCCCCACCCTGACTGGTTAGTTTTACTACAAGAAACTAGCTACTTGGGGATGATAGTTGCATCATTCAGGTCAAGCCAGGGAGGGTAGATCTCACACTTTCAGGTGAAGAATGACAGTCAGAAAAATTGTCTGCAGAATTTACCACAGAAACTACCATCACCTGAGATATACTTAACAGACATTTGATAATTTTTAGATTAAAACAGGTGGGACACTCAACATCTCAAATTGTTGTGAAAACAACATGGACAATATAATAGATTTATAATATAACAGAGATAATGTATCTCAATGGGACATTCCTGGTAAAATAAAGGATAAATAAAATTAAAATATATTTCAGTACAATTTGCACCGACTCAGAGGCATCTTGGTGGAGACACGTCGGTCTTTTTTCAGAAACGTTCCCCCAAGACTCCCACTGTTCTGAATTCCTGGTTAAACAAGCCACAGTGAGACAGACATATCAACAGTATCTGTCTGTTGGGAGTCCAGCTGCAGAAACTGAACATGTAAAGCCAAACACAACAGCCTGCTATGAAAGGGCTTCCTTCTCTTCCATGCTGATACGGAGCCTGGAGGGTCAGTCATTGTTCTTCTTCCTGGCAGGAGCCCTAAAGAGCTGCTTTGAGGTGGGGTGGTCTTGGTGAAGGTGGGAGGGGGGGCACGCTCATCGGCTGGGCTGCCGCTGGGGGCGGATGGCCGGGAACACCCACCCCAGTCCTGTTTCAGCGTGTGCTTCTGAGGGAGGGCTAACTAACAGAGATAAGCCAGATTCTGTGCACTGCTTCTCCTGCATTGTGCAAGACACTATAGGTAACTACATGGGCGTCGCCACCATTAAATCTGAGGAGGACGTGTCCCCCTCATATTTCATAATTATTCATTTGGACCCCCCCAAATTTAACATAAAATCTTAGTTTTATACCAGTGTGTCCCCCCCACATTCAAAATGCTTCTGATGCCCCTGGGTAACTACAAATGGTCTACAAAAAATGGGTTTCACCTATATTCATGACTTTGCCATCCTCGTGTTTGGGTTTCTCACTCATTTCAGTATCAAAGGAGCCGCTGACTGACCTGCAAAGTGCTACCAGTTTAATAAATGTGACTGATCCTCTGTTACCCCTTTTCCACTGCAAAGGTGCCGGTGCTGATCCCCAATTTGGAACCAGTGCCACGTTTTTCCACAGAAAAAAAAATGCTGTTGGTGCCGCAAAATCGGCTCTGAACCGGCACCAAACCTTTGCTGGTCTGGATGAAGCACCTGTGTCGTCATGAGAGGTGGGCGGAGTAACCGAGGCAATGCAAAATAAAGATAATGTTGGAAAGTGGGCGTGGTTTGTGACGTGGGCGCAGTGTTGTCACCTGGTTCCCACTGGGCTCTTAAGTCCGTGGAAATGCAGGCAGGCTCTTGCTGGTTCCCAACTTCAGCACCGGCCGAGCACCAGCCCCAGGGCCAGCACTGGCACCAGTGTAGTGGAAAAGGGGCCTGTGTGATGCTCTTGCTGTGCATGTCCTTAGCCCTGCTGTTGGGTGGCTTCAATGCAATCTTCTGCGTGTTGGTGGTGACCGCGTGATCTGGGGCGTGGTTATTTAGAGAAGGCGTGGTCATCTGGCGGCCTGCCCCTCCCTCGATGAGCGCTGGTCTGGTGATGACTCCTCTGCACGCCTGGTATTATGTCACTACCTTGGACCGGTTTTGCTCATTACCTGCCGTAAAACCATTGACACATTTCTGAGATCCTTGTCTAGTTTAATGAATTAGAGACATTTTCACAAAGACACACGGCGTCGGCGGCAATCATTAGTACGGCTAATGAGGTGTATCTGAAACTCGTATGACATATGGGTGAGTGTAAGACTATATGGGAGTGAATCGGTGCGTTTCATCACCACTGTCTGGCTGCAGACGCCTCCGTGTCACCGCAACCCCCACCCCCCCA
This sequence comes from Hippopotamyrus pictus, assembly GCA_026781145.1. Classification (NCBI taxonomy): domain Eukaryota; kingdom Metazoa; phylum Chordata; class Actinopteri; order Osteoglossiformes; family Mormyridae; genus Hippopotamyrus; species Hippopotamyrus pictus. The sequence continues at coordinate 543,081 of JAODLC010000040.1, read as the reverse complement.
CCTTCCCGGTACAAGATGGCGGCCCCCACTCCGCTGCTGGCAGGTCAGTTCCTCCGCTTCACTGTGTTATAATCCCGTGCTTTACTGCTTATTTCAATGTAAAAAGCCACCGATCGTATTGTTACAATGCGGACTCGCAGTTAATTATGACCATGTGATGGATTTGGACGGATTGTCCGGAATGCTAACGCTATGCGTGGCGCCGTCCACATGTAGCCCAACTCTGCTCCACTCCTGGAGAATAAAATCAAAATCAAATATAAAATTTAACCACAGCCTGTTTGCTTAAGTACAATTTAAATACCGACACGATTGTCCATACAAAATGAACGGCTGTAGGAGAACGATGGGTTTAAAATCGCCAGCTTTGGTTTTAGTTTGATTGAAATATGCCTGAAAGATAAAGTCTGCGCTGAACTTTTACGTAGGTTTCCGTTTCCGCTTGTGGTCAGTCTGACTGATAACAAGAGATACTCTGAGTGCATTTACAGCCATTTTACACTTTAAGTAAGACGTTTCAATGAAATGTTCCTGACTGACAGTCCGCGAGTCGAGCGGGACATCTCTGCGATGCGGCCCCCCCGCCTGTGCACAGACATCATCCTTCCGAAGGTGCATCCTGTCATTTTAAACTTTCTGCTTGTATGCACATACTATTACATGAATCAAGCCCTGAAATTTCTCCAAAAACTGCTGGAAGTCATTTTGATTATTCTGTTTGTTTCCAGGGACACAAAGAAAAGCAAATACATTGCTTTTAGTAAGGATGGCTCTTTATTCGGCTGGTGTAATGGAGAAAAGTAAGGAATGCGATGCTTTGTACCAATCTTGTATTGGGTGGAGGATGCGGGTAAATAGACGACACATCTGCCCTTAGTGTATCACGTATCACGTGATCTCCTTCCCGCAGAGTCAGCGTTGTCAAGGTGGCCGACAGCACGTATCTTCAGTCGCTCGACCTTCCCAAGACTGCCATGCTGGACTTCTCGCCCCTGGGTTCTGTGCTGGTGACGTGGCAGCCCTATGTCAGTAGGTACCCCGAGACATGCCGGAGTGCCACAGCCCAGCTGAGGTTCCAGTGGCTTTACAGAGCTCTGGCACAGCGGCTGCACATCTACTGTGGCTCCTAGAAGCTCATGGTGGTGGTTCTTCTCTCAGAAACCCAGGACAACCCACAGGGAGAACCTAACCTGCAGCTATGGAACCTACATACTGGTGCCACACTCAAGTCCTTCTACCAGAAGAAGGCCCAGGGTTGGTAGGTGACACTCTGGCAGCTTGCCAAAGGGGCGTGGACTTAAGGCTGATTGACACTTCTGCGTAGAATCTAGGCCACAGATAATACATAGTTGTGCACCCTACGTCGTAGCCCGACGCCTGTAGTTACATTTCTGGGGAGGTGCTAGTCAGGCTATGGTGTGGTGTGCACGGCTACGAGACTGCCTATGCCGTAGATCATATGTCGAATTCTAAATCATCCTTCACTGTGACGCATGCTGACGTGAGGTCATGTGACAGTATGAGCTATAGGGTCTTTCTGGAGTTTCGCGCTCATGTGGCTGTAAGTCGGCGCGGCCAGCGGAAATCTGCCAGCGTTCGATACAGATATACTTCACTCTCTACGCTGCATCAGCGGTGGGTTTGTGTCGCGGCCCTCTGTGCTCGTCGGCATAGTAGCGCCTCACAGCCTCCGTTACGTCCGTTCTCAGGTGTCCTAGCTGGTCGGATGACGAGAGCATCGCTGTCCGGAACGTCAACAATGAGCTGCACTTCTTCGAGAACAACGCCTTTGGTGGGCCTCTCTGCCTGCCTGCCAGTTTCAGTGACGCATTAAGCGTGTATATTCCGCCATAAACTGCCCAGGACTTCCTGTTTAAGGAGCTGCTTCCTGTTTTCCAGATAATATCGCCAACAAGCTTCACTTGCAGAAGGTGTCCGACTTCGCCCTGTCTCCCGGACCCCAGCCCAGCAAGGTCCTGCCACTGTGTCTCTCATATTATCTAATTTGTTCATTACCATGGCTGTGGTGACACGACTAACGCGAATCGATGTATTGCCACTCAAGGTTGCTGTCTATGTCCCAGGAAGCAAGGGCAGCCCCTCGTTCGTCCGTCTCTACCAGTACCCTAATTTTGGGGGCCCGTCCTCCGCCCTGGCAAACAGAAGCTTCTTCAAGGCGGACAAAGTGACATTATTGTGGAACAAGAAAGGTATGCTAAGCTGGACTGAGTTAATGATGTGTTAGGAGAGTGGTGGTACAATCCATGTAAGAATGGAGCAGAGCATAGACGATTGAGAAGAGTTACAGGTATGGAAAGACTGCGTGAAACTATATTTCGCTGGATATTGGCCAGTATTCAGCTCCAGGAATTAGGCCCCCTGATCAATCCCATGATGCATGTAGGCAGGCCCTTGTGTGATGTCACGTACCACCCGATCCTTTCCCAGCGACGGCAGTGCTGGTGACGGCCAGCACGGAAGTGGACAAGACTGGCGCCTCCTACTACGGAGAGCAGACCCTGCACTACCTGGGCACGAGCGGGGAGAGTGCCGTCGTGCAGCTGCGTAAGTCGCCCTCACATTAATGCGCATAAATCATAGATGAGCAGTTCTAAAAGGTTTAAGATGAACATTGTTTAAAAGCAATGTCTGATCTCTGTTCTTCAAAGTCGGTCTAATTAGCATGACTGAAGCATTCTGCTATTGCCAGTGTGATACAATATTTATAGTAAAACTAAGCGGTGGAACGTACAGCAGGGAAATTCACTTCTCTGTACAGCATCTTTCCTCGACTTTCCTGTCTGTTGTTTAACTTGTGGGTTTCTCAAAATTTTCAGCCTACGACCCCCAAGATAAGAGTGATAGAGACTCACGACCCCTATTTATCACAGTCGCATTTTTAATTTTTTAGAGACATACTCAGGAAATCACTTGCCGACCCCCAACTTGGGAAGCCCTTGCCTGACCGTTAGACCTGCACGTTTCACAGTCTGTTGGATTGTCACAGGACGTTGTACTGAGTTGATAACTGGATCATGTGCTCCTCTTGACCTAGCAGGCTGGGAATTTGGTGCAGTAGATGCAGATGGTGATGCTGAAATTGGCAGGTTAGATGATGGTGATGGGTTAAGGCTGACGGTGAAGTCACCTGGCTTCTCTCCTCTCTCCCGGTCAGCGAAGAACGGGCCCATCTACGACGTGGCGTGGAGTCCCAACTCCTCGGAGTTCTGCGTGGTGTATGGCTTCATGCCAGCGAAGGCCACCATTTTTAACCTCAAGTGCAGCCCGATATTCGACTTCGGCACAGGCCCCCGGAACGCGGGCTTCTACAGCCCCCAGGGCCACCTGCTGGTTCTCGCTGGCTTTGGGAACCTGCGTGGTCAGATGGAGGTCTGGGATGTCAAGAAGTACAAACAGGTGTCTAAGCCCCAGGCGGCCGACGCCACCCACTTCTCCTGGTGCCCCGACGGTGAGCACATCGTCACGGCGACCTGCTCCCCGCGGCTCCGCGTCTGTAACGGTTACCGGATTTGGCACTACACGGGGGCTGTCCTGCACCAGGAGCAGGTGCCAGACGGGGGGGAACTGTGGGAGGTGCAGTGGCAGCCCTTTCCGGAAGGCACCTTCCCCGAGAGACCGGTCCGCTACCAGGCGGTGCCCACGGAGCTGGGCAGCACGGAGCCCAAGCCTATGCAGGCGTATCGCCCGCCCGCGCTCCGTAACCAGCCTGCCAGTCCCATCACCAAGCTGGTGAGTAACCAAAGCGCGTGCTTCAAGTGAACGTTCTGAGAAAGTCTGGGTGAGACCGGGTCTCAATTCTGGCTTTACTATCCAAATGATTGCCACAAATGTCGGGGCTTGGAAGATGAACCCAGGAAGAGGATTAACTATAAACATTTTGTAAGACCGGTGGCTCTCACACGATGGCTGTATCTGAAATGTGTTTCAGTGTGATTTGGTATGACTGATTCTTGACTGTCTGCCAGCACGAAGAAGAACCAGCGCAGAGCCTCAAACCGGATTCTGCTGGAGACAAGCCGCTGTCCAAGACTGCCCTGAAGAACCAGAGGAAGCGGGAGGCCAAGAAAGCCGCCAAGCAGGTCGGTAAACTTGCGGTGTCCTTCGCCACCCCCGCCCCCTCCCCCCCGACATCCGTGTGACTCTCACCGTCGGCTCGTTCATGTTCTCGCAGGAGATGAAGTTGGATGCCTCTGAAGAGCCCGTGGATCCTGCTCCAGCTGACTCTGCCCCAAACCAACCAACTCCAACTTCTGGAGATCCTGAAACTGACAAGAAGATAAGGAACCTTAAGAAGGTCAGGTGATTCCGCATCAATGTGGCGTCTCTGATCACACCTGCTGGGCCTCGGTCTCATGTGACCAAGCGTTTCAATTCACAGAAGCTGAAGGCCATTGAGCAGTTGAAGGACCAACAGGCAGCTGGCAAACCTCTGCAGAAGAACCAGGTGAAGCTCACTTATTTCTGTTTGCTTTCTGTTTGCACAATTATTAAGGTACAATAATTTGATTATTAAGTGTACAACCATGCTGTAGAATACAGTTTTTTTCCCTAATTGTCAGGTTGAGAAGATAAAGATGGAGCCCCAGCTGTTACAAGAGATTGAGAACCTGGAGTTGGGACTTTGAATGGAATAATGGTTCACGGTTAAGGGAATGTCACAAACTGTACTGGGAGAATGCTGGCCTTACTCGGCTACCTACTTTTCCCTTTATGAAATTTGGTGAGAATATGCATTTGTGATAGGCTGGGTTTGCTGCTGATTCGCCTGTTTAGACCATAAGCATTAGCCTTAAACACAAGGGGGAATTTAGCTAATAAGCATTTCTCAATGTATAAATGCGTCCACACAGGAAAAACGGCAACATGGACTGGTGATAGGACCTGAAGTGTAAGACAATTTATTTTTGCTAAACTGATTTAAAGCAAATGCTTTTCAATTTGGGACATCGCCCTAGACAACTTGTTGAATATAATTAGAGATTTGTTCCAGAGTCCAGCAGTAATGTTCCTATCAAACTTACTACAAGGCAATAAAATTTGCTGGTAAAAAGTATTGTAATCTGTGCTTTTTCCTGCTTAGGTTGAATAACGTGGACTTTAAACTACTGTTTTTTTGTTTTTTTTTGCTTTTAACATTTGCTTTAAAACATAGACTTTAGGAGGTGTAGCTAACAGGTATGTATGATTGCCTTGACAATACTTCATTCTGTCAACACAGAAGTGCGTAGTCTGCCTTAACCTTTAGGTGTTGAAGTGTCAAAGTCTAGTGCAGTGTGTGTGTGTGTGTTCTTCAAGGTACTTTATTATCATCAGCAGTTGTGTACACATACATATTGAGAGACTCGGGGGGGAAAATGGCTTTTTCACAAGATAATGCATAAAAACATTAATAGAAAACGCGTTCAGATATGTAAGCTTTGAACGTTTTTTAACGAAAGCAGTAATTGGTATGCCGAAGACTTCATTTCCCATAAAGCCAGCGCCAACGTCAGAGCACTTGAGCGCCCCCGCCTGGCCGTGCCGCTGATAATACGCCGTGTGCGGTGGGGAGCGCAGAAGTCGAGGCGTCAATATGGGGAAGCGCACGTTGTCGCTGGCTCTGTTCTTCCTCGGAGGCCTGTTCTTGTACGGAGCTTCCGCTGACACCGGCGGAGTAAAAAAGCTGAAGATGCAGTTCGCCACCGGGCCCCTCCTGAAATTCCAGATCTGGTACGTGAGGTGCTTCGGGATGCCGGTCCAGCCCGGTTCCCGGCTACACACAGCCGGCCGATGGCGCTTAAGGTCGATTGGTTAAATGTGGGCGAGCGGGGTCCTGATCTCTTCGTGCCTGGTCGGGTGGGGGAGGGCTGCCGTTCATAGGCCTCCAATAGCTTTGTCAGGCGACATCTTGCTAGCTGCTAGCCACCTGCTTTTAACTATTTCGCCCGGCGCGCGTTTCAACAAACCCATAAAACCTAGGTGGCGGCGCCGAGCAGCTCGATGGCGATACCGGGCTCCTGCGTCTCCGAGGCCGGCGGACCGCCATGACGCAGCCCGGAGCCGAGCTGCAGAAGCCCCTCCCTGGGTGGCGGTAGCGCCGTTGCCGGCTGAGATACCCTTTTCCCGGCAGTGCCATCTGACATTAACCTCGTGTTTTGCCTTCGGGTGTGAACATGCTACCGCTTCGGTCCTTTAGCTGGCCAGCTGAGTTAAATGGGTGCCATTACGGCTCTTTGGGGTGTTTACTGTGTACTGGGTGCCATTTTGGCTCTTTCTCTGGGGATTTCGGGGTCAACTGGATGCCATTTTTCTGTGGACCTCCTCATATTCCCAGTCGCAACTTCCTGTGACTGAGCAACTCCTTTGCATAATACGGCTTAACTTTTTACTCATGCCCAGTTGCCCAATAACTTGGGTGTCAACTTACGTAAATTACCCAGTGATGAGATTACATCTGGCATAGTGTCAGGTTTACCTACATGTTTCTCTCGCATGACTGGGTCACGTAGCAGTTAATCATATGGACTGAATGTATGTTTAACCATGTTTACGTTCACTGTCGTGCGCTTTTATTATCTTGACAGTCTTCATGTTGCCAGGTTCTGATTCATTGAGAAAGGAGGCTGATAGACTCCACGTGAGAGTGATGTGTGTATCGGCAGGGCTGCCAACACTCACGCATCTGGCGTGACACCCACACTTTCATAGTCTCATGCTCACGCAAGAAATCTTACAGCAAATCTATATTTTTCCATAATAAACCTATAATTAGCTACTTAAAAAGGGTTGCGGTAGTTTGCAAACCCAACAGACTATTTACCAGGTAATAAAATACTTGCACAATTGTAGATGCATGTGCATATGTGTGCAGACTTGAATTGAAAATCTCATTCTGGCCAGCTGACCTGAATTGGCAACTCTGCATCTGTGAAAGGGAATGTGGATTACCTTGTTGCTGATACCTCTCTTTCCCACAAACTGCCCCAATGCAGCGTTTCCTGAGGCTACAAGCGGGTGTTTGAGGAGTACACGCGGGTTCTTAACCAGCGTTACCCAGACATCCGCATTGAAGGGGAGAGTTACCTGCCACTACCCATTTACCGGTAAGAGAGCCCTCAGCCACCGCTGCTCTTTGTGGGCTGGGATCAAAAGACAGGATGGCGCCATATTAATGTGTACCAGTTAGTGCTTTTTATTCTAGCACCTGTTGGATAATCAAATGCCCAGATATCCTGCATTCTGTGTATAACCACAATTAATCCCACCTGGGCAAGTGTTTTGTGTTTAAAATGTGAGGATGTAAAAATTTTCTAAGAGTTTCATACTTTGATGTGTAAAATATGCCTTGAATACAAGCAAATGCCTGTTTGCTCCCTTACTGCTGTGTGCTCAGTCATGACAGAATTTTCTTTTGTCATTTTTTTTTTTTCCCCCCCTCAGACACATAGCTTCCTTTCTGTCCATCTTCAAGCTCGCCGTGATTGGGCTGATTATTCTGGGCAAGGATCCATTTACATTCTTTGGTATGCAAACCCCTAGACTCTGGGTCTGGGGACAGGAGAATAAGGTAAGGTCACGGAGAGAGGAGAGTTTACTACACAGGCTGAGTTTCTGCAGACTTGTGTTGTTCTGCTGGTATACAGCTGAGCCCTTCAGGGAAAGCCAAACAGTCTCTTCTGCCTGTTACATGGGAGCATGCTTCTTCACTAATTATATCCAAGGGGAATCTGTGAAGCTTTTTTCCCCCGCTCTCGTACCCCCCAAGCTTTAGTAGTTGCCTAGGATTGTGTCTCTAAGACCCAGTGTGGTCACGCTGGATGCTGACTGCTTTGAGATCCTTTCCTTGGTATCGCTGCAGTAATGTGCCTCATCACAGTCGCTGGAGCAAATTTATCTTTAATTCTTCGTTATTTAAATATCAGCAGAGCTCTGTAGATGCTTACCTTATGGTTTTTGTCTCGTCTTCTCTCCCTCCTGCCAGATCTATGCTTGCATGATGGTCTTCTTCCTTAGCAATATGATTGAGAACCAGTGTATGTCTACTGGAGCTTTTGAAATCACGTTAAATGGTAAGGTTGTGTTTTTTTTAAACTTTGGGATGTGGGAAAATGAACCTTAATTGGTTCATCCTTGACTTAGGTATCCATCCTCTCTCTAAAGTATGGTCCCGTAGCTACTAAAGATGGGAATCTGTTAAGATTGGGAGGTGGGGGCAAGCATGGCTTTGTCTTTAACCCATGGCAGATTTATAATTACAGAGTTAATGCCATCTGGGTTTGGACCTGATCATCATTATTTTGTTTGTGTTGCATTGTCAGTGAACTGATGGTATCAGTCATCTGAGAAGACAGAGCATGGTGTTTTGAGTCTTCTTCATGTATACTGGCTTATCGTGCGACAGTAACCTCTCACTTTACCTGAAGATGTTCCAGTGTGGTCCAAGCTACAGTCGGGCCACTTGCCCTCCATGCAGCAGCTGGTCCAGATCCTAGACAATGAAATGAAGCTGAACGTGCATATGGACTCCCTCCCGCATCAACGCTCGTAACGGCCCCTTGTCCCCGTCTGCGCTCTGAGACCCCCCCTGTATGACTACATCTTATGCCTTGCATGTTCCTCTAGTCATGAAATTCACTTTGTTCTAATAGAGGTTGTCAGGATTGTGTACGGATGCATCTTTCTCGTTGCGGTGTTGCAGGTTTGAGGCGAGCATGTCCCCATGGCTGAGGACCGACACCGATGAAGGTCTGTGCTGAAGGCAGGGTGACTGCTAGCACAGACTGGAAGACCCCGTCGTTCCTCCGAGCCTCTAGACAAGCCCCCTGCAGCAGAGTGGGATCTGTGGCAGCCAGACAGTCTTAATTGTAGTTTTTTTTTTTTTGTGCAATTTATAAATGCAAAATCTATTCATTTTATGTTTTGAGCCGAAATATAGCTTAAAGTCAGTGGCAGTTGTATTTTATATTTGATTCAGCAGGATTAAAAGTGACATCATTCAAGCATTTAACATTAATTTAATTTCTGAGCTACTGTAATTTTATATTTCTTTTTATAGCAAAAAAAGAGGAACTTAAATGATATTAAAGTGGATTACATATAATAGGATACCTGTGTGGTCTCAGTTTTTCTGACTAAATCAATTTGCTGTTAACTACACAAAACACAACTTCTAGATTGTAAATAAAAGGTCAGCAGACCAATTAAGCACGCTGGCTTCGTATGATGTTTGAAAACAAGTGAGTCATTGAACCTAATGTGCTGTGTCGGCGTCAGATTTCCTGTTGGGTGGCCTGGTGACAATTTTCCAAGTAAAGTCCAGCAGAGCTGCTTTTAAAAGATTCAGTGAAGTTGTTCGCTTATATTAAATAATTCGTTTAAAAAATAAATCATTTACTTTCCGAGTGATGCGAGATCTTCCAGCTTCAGCGTTGAGGCGTAGCGTCTTGCGCACTTCTGGGATTCCCCGGAAGTACCGCCCCATTGGCGGCGAGCGGCCAATAAACAGGGAATTTTCTCGCGATCAGAAGCTGTAGCACGTGTTTCCTGCGTCCGCTTTAAGACTTTTGGTGGGATTCGGCTGCAATAATCTTATCGTGCTTTATCTTTCACATTTAGTTATCCCGCCTGTCATAATGCCATGTATAGGTGCTGGCCGCCTGATGCTGTAGCGCATTTTCGGCTAAATTTGATATATTTAAATCAATTACTAAGAGTTGATTGTAACTCGTTAGTGTATGAAAGTGGAGAATCGCTGTTCTGCTAACCTTTAATACGTACCCGCAGCCCTCCGATAGACAGCCATGGCTGCCGCTGGGAGAGGAGATGCGGGCGCCGATCCCGCTTCGAATCCAGGTACCGTCGCTGTCTGTTTCTGCCAGTCCACTCCTTTGCTGTGGCGGGCCGGGGACGTGAGGACCGCACGGCAGACAGGCGTGGTAGGCACTCTGGTGGGCTCGTTAGCCCGACAGCCTCGGCAAAACTGCCGACTGGGACGGCCGCTGGAGCTTCTGCGGGAGGAAGCGCGGCTGCTGGCCGACGCGGGGCGAGCTGTGCTGCTCTCGTCATCGCGCCCGAAGGTGGGTAATAGCAGCCGGAAAGTGTCCCCCGCAGTCTGCGAGCCCCGGCAGCGCGGCTGCCCCGTGATCGATGCGTAACATGCTCACAGGTCCTTGTGCTCAGAGCACAGGTGCGGCCAACCCTGAGCTCGTAAAACAGCACCAAGAGCAGATGGACCAGAGCTATTCTGAACAAAGCCAACTGGCACAACAGGACAAGAAGGCTGTGCTGTTGAGGGTTATGGCGGATAAGAAGCAAGGTGAGGAGTTGCGACCTGATGCAGTTTTTTCTTATTGTTATTGATATCCCTTGGACTGGGACTATGTTCAGTATCTCCCCTAGATGAGACCCCATGTTTATGACACTAATCATTGTGACTGGTGAAATGGTGTGGTTCCCAGTACATTTTAGGCTTAAAATATTTAAGCTAGGTTCTGTGATTGAACAGGGATCACATGACCCATGTGTCAGTAAGGGATGTAGATTTTACTTATTTGGCAGATCCTGTGTAATCGATCTCCTTGCCCTGATAAAGTTCTCACATCTGAAATCTGTAACTCCATGTTAATTTTCTGTTTCTTTTGTTCATACTGCATAACTTCCTGTTCAGAAGTAGGAAGTCCTGGTTCGTAAACGTAGGACTCCATCCTGAATCATCATGAAGTGTCCATGCTTCTGATCAACTATAATTTAGAGAAATGAATGGTGTGATTTGTGATGGCTGACTGGCTTCGTGTCATCGCCCCCCCCCCCCCCCCC
>JAODLC010000040.1:506868-517243 GCA_026781145.1 Hippopotamyrus pictus | reverse complement strand
GGATAGACGACTCTAAGTTTGAGGTGTTCGGATCCTAAGAAGAACATCTGTGAGACGCAGGTTAAATGAAAAGACGCCGGAGGAGAGCTTGATGACATCTGTCAAGCATGGTGGAGGCAATGTGATGGTCTGGGGCTGCTTCACTGATGCTAAAGTGGGAGATTTGTACAAGGGATCTTGAAGGAGGAAGGCTGTCACTCCATTCCGCCATGCCATACCCTGTGGATCAGAGCCAATTTCATCCTACAACAGGACAATGACCCAAACACAGCTCCAATATATGCAAGAACTATTTAGGGAAGAACAAGTCAGCTGGTGTTCTGTGTATGATGGAGCAGCCAACACAGTCACCGGGTCTCAGCTCTGCTGAGCTGTTATGGGAGCAGCTTGACCCAATGGTACATAAGAAGTGTCCATCAAGTCAATCCAACCCGTGGGAGATGCTTCAGGAAGCACTGGGTGAAATCTCATCACATTACCTCAACAAACTGGCAACTTAATTTCAAAAATTATTATTTCTAACTTTGTCAATGACTATTTCCTAAGTGTTTAGCTGTATTTCCAATTCAAACTCATTTCATGTGTGTTTTCATGGGAAACAAGGACATTTCTAAGTGACCCCAAACTTTTGAACAGCGGTGTAATTATTTTATGTGAAGTTTATCTAACATCTTCAGTAGTGTTCTCTTTAATGTTCCTAATTTTTGGTGATTAATAAAACCCAAATTTTTTCTCCTATTTTCTCTCCCCCAAAACAAACAAACAAACAAACAAACAAACAAACATCAAATGAAATATTTGTATTTGTGGAGGCCTATAAATGTTTAAATAAATAAATAAAATTAGCAGTATTTCATTACTGTCACCTTATGTATGCTACGCGATGAACTGTTATATAAAAACCTGAGGCTACAACCGGATGACAATCGTGACATATTGGAGTACAACTGCACTCCTAGTATGTTATTCCTTAAATTAAACACCCTAGTTTAAGAAAAGCCAAAAAACCGATATCGAGAATGATATTTGGCTGCAGTTCTTCAGGGTGTCAGTAGGGGGATCAGAATTCAGTTCTTTATGCCAGCAGGGTCATTGCAATTAGTTTACCTGAGTAGCTTTCAAAGTTAATCTATTTCCTACACCAGTACTGAGAGCAGTAAACATGCCTGATGCAGTAGAATTTTGTGGCGGGCTCAATATAAGCAGATGGCAGTAACTCTGAGCTGAGGGAATTTTTCTGCTCTTGGTACGTCCTTAAATTTTTGTACTGCACCTTATGAGCCGTGGCTCAGCGGTGAGCGGTTATGAGAAGCTAAACTCTGAGTGGTTGTGCTGTAGGAACCATGTGACCAGTGGTGACATGGGGCTTGGTTCTCGTCATTATTTGTGGTCTAGCATCTAGGCAAACTTAACCCCCCATACACGATTCAGTAACTCTGTGAGCCTTCTCGTTTGCAGGAAGAGGAACTGGTGGTTTTAACCAAAGCAATAATTTTTAATGCATTTTAACATAGCAGTAAAACACTTGTACTTTGAAACCTAGCAAAATAAGTAGATTTATATATTTACTTCTATCAAGCCCTCATTCAAAAAACATATATATTCATTTTAATGAAACTAATTCTGAGAATGGCTCGCATGTTGAATTAAGGAGAATGTCCTCTTGGCGTCATTTTGGAAACAGCCTGCTAGCTGGCATATTTTTCTCCATCTGGCTTTAAGGGGATCCATTCCTGGAAAGGAAATACTGTGGAAAGTTAGTCCTCCCTGCCCGAAAAGCCTCGGTGATCTTCTGTCTGAAGGAGTGCGACAGGTAGAAGCAGACGACGGGGTCCAAGCAGATGTGCATGACGGCCAGTAGCAGCGTCGACTCCTTGGCCAGGAAGAGCTGGCGTTTGAGCGAGCAGCCGCTCAGAACCTGGTTCTGGGTGAATGTGTAAGGTGTCCTGACCAGGTGGTAGGGTACGAAGCACACGATGTAGGCCAGCGTCACCGTGCCGATGCTCCTAGTGGCACGTCGGGCTCCATCTTGCTCTTCTGGATTTCCTCTCCTTCCGGCCCAGAGCCGCTTCAGCACGAATCCATTGGACAGCAGTACAACTGCAGAGGCATTCAGGAAGACAGCCATGCATAGGAAGTTGGTGAGTGTATGCCAGTGGAGGCCTACCACCTGCTTAAACTCAGCGCAGGTGACGTGGGCCTTTTCTGGAATAGTCTTAATGGGAATGGCCATGTTAGGTACCATGATGAACAGGACAAGTGCCCACACCACCAGTGACATCATCCTCGCGAATCCCACTTCCTGGATACGGAAGAATCGTGAGCTCTTGGCTATCTGTAGATAGCGGTCAGCGCTGACGAAGGCCAGGAAGATGATGGAGGCATACATGTTGATGTAGATGAGCACAGCAGACACCTGGCAGTGAAAGATCTTGAGATTCCAGGGAGCCACACCCAGATCGATGGTAATCTTGAAGGGCAGGGCCAGCATCAGTAGGAAGTTGGCGGTGAGAAGGTTGATCAAGTACACGTTCATGCATTTCTTGACATCGCGACTGTAGCAAAACACCCAGAGAGCCAGCATACTGCCCACCATGCCAATCAGGAAGATGAGGGAGTAGAAGAAGGTAAAGGGCAGCATCTGGTCATTGACCCTGCAGTCTTCAGAGGTGTTGCTGATATCTGTGTGGGGCAGTTGACCTGAGGTCGGTGTCATGGTGATGAATCAGATTGTAGAAGAAGCCCATCAAGACCTGCAAAAAATAAATAAAGCCTACTGTTATAATACAAAAACAGTAACGGTGATTTTTTTTTAAAGTCCTTATTTTCATTGTTCTGTAGGGAAAAAAGAGAACATGTTTCTAGTACACGCCTGTTTGATGAAGGATTAAAGATGACAGCCTTTTGTTATTAAGGGAAATTGTGTGACAGATTTAGGAAATGAAACTGAATGAGGATCAGGAACATCAGGCTCTGGGAAATGGGTTCAGGATCCCAGATCCCTGTTACATCTAGCGGTTATGAATTGCTCCTGTTCTTAATTTGCTTCTGACATGTTGTCTTTAGCTGAGAGAGAATTTCCCTAAGCTGTCCTCTTCGTCATGTTTTATGAGTCAATACCGTTACTTTGACTGACATGTGGATATGTAGAGGGCCTGTTGCACAGCACTCTTTTACTCATGGGAAATCCCATCTTCTGGATATAATCATACTGCAGATTACTACTATTAAACATCAGAGAAAAAGCAGTCAAATGCAGTTTTGAACGAAACTTCTATCCTAGAACGAAACGTCTATCCTAAGAGGTTGCAGGTTCAGGTCGTTCAAAAGCGTTTCTCTGTTCCCTTTTAGTGCTCAAACACTTTTGTGATGCGCCCAGCTAAATGAAGGTATAAAACAATAAGGTGGTTGGGTAATATTCTCTACAAAAATACTGCAGAATAATTATTTTACTTTAAAATGTTCATGTCAAACATCACAGGCACTGTGTAAATGTTTAAAAATACAGATTGAGTATGAATCAAATTTCTGCACTTAAGATCTGTTTTAAAGGTCACATCTGTTGATCTGTAGTTCTGTGTTTGGACTCTCCAGATTTTCAAACAAAATTCAAACAGAATTAACTACAGTTAAAGTGAATTTTTTATGTAGACGAGTCAACCCAAAAATGATGGTCTGACAACACACATATGCTTTGCTATAAGTAAACCACAAGTGATGTGGACCACGGCAACATCAAGAGGAAGAAATGGAGCTGAGACAAGATCACATGGTCCAAAATAATGGCACTCACCTCATCCTAGGAGTTGTGCAGGAAAATATGGATTTTCACGGGCGAGTATGAAAGACAGGAAGTGGACCCCTGTGTAAACCACTACTACCTCTGTCTGTCTCTTCAGCGAAGCGGTGTCTCCTTCCTTAAGTTGATCGCATTGACGTCATAGAGAGATTATCGGACTCGTGTTCAAAGAGACCAGTCACATGTCCGTACTGTTCTTTTGCCGTTTCATTTTTATGGGATTTCATGCGACGTGAACGCCATGGAATCAGAAGAGCGATACTTAATGAGCGGCTTTTTAGTTGTTGCGTGAGTATGCCTCTGACCATGTGTTCTGCCACTTCCTTATCCACCCCTAGACAACCACGTTAGCTATTAATCACCAGAGCGAGAAATGACTCGGTCTGCATTTCCAAACTCATAGGAAATGAAGTGACATATATGGTCTGAGTGATCTGGTCTTACTGAAAATGTCATCGTGTGAAATTGCTCTTTATGTTCAAGCATTTTAGCTGCCAAAGATTGCTCTTTAAGCAGCGGCAAGAAATTTAATGCAAGACAAAAAGTGAACCCAAACATGCAGCAGACAAACTGCTGTTTGTAAATTGCCTTTAGTGAGTGATTGTGTCTGTGATTGTCTGTTCAATGTTAGTGTAGTAATCGGATTTCCCAGTGGCCCAGTTCAGGTCGAGTACTGTATGCTAACAGTATCTAGTTTCTTGTTTAATATATGAAGTGGCTTGCTGTGTCATCTGGTCGGCTAAGAGACGAGCAATCACATACCCTTGATGTCTTCCATATATCGCCAAAACACACACATAAAGTCACTGCATCACAGTCCACAATCAAGTCTCTGTTTTCAGTAATTTGGGGAAGTAAACAAACACCCCCGCCCCAAGTGGTACAGTCCTGCTTTGCCTTGAATTGCAGCTAACAATGTGGAACACGTATGAGCTTAACTGGCAGCAATATGTTACAAAAAATAAAGGACAATGACAGCAAGAAGGAGAAGGAGAGAGGTGGTGCAAAGAAGGCAAGAAATAAAAGGAAACATGGACTGGGGAGGGATGTAGCTAAATGCTACAGAGTAATGGAGTAAAGCCACAGAAAGGGGAGTGTGAGAACGGCTGGCTTTAATTCCCAGCATGTAGCGGTGAAGATTAGCACACGGCGTGAAAATTCTCCCATAGTTATTACTAGCTGACCAGCTCGGCTCCTACACTTCAGCCGTTCTAAACCAGCACAGTCGATGAAGAAAAAAGCAGGGATTTAGCAAAAGGTACAAGAATGAGCCCTGCACAGTGCACCAAGTGACAGGATGTAGATGTAGAAGCAAGTTGCATGCTGCAAAAAATTAAAATCATGAAATGTCATTATGTTTGAGACAAACTGAGATCTTTGGATAATATGTGCTGCATGTAGACTTCCTGTTCAGTGTGAAGATATAATCACTCATGGTTATAATCATCTCATAATTCTCATTCTCTGCAATTTTATCTACACTGTATGGACAAAAGTATTGGGACACATTGGGGTTGTTCTGAAAAGCCCATTGAATTCAAGGCTGGTACAGTCATAGGATGCTCTCTTTGCAATAAGTCATTCCCTGAAATTTCTTCCTTACTAGATATTCTATGGTAAACTGTAAGTGGTTTTATTTCAAACTGTAAGCATTTAGGAACAACAGAAAGTCGGCCGAACACGTAACGGATCGGGGTCGTCGAGTGCTGAGGTGCATGTTGCGTAAAAGTTGCCAGCGCTCTGTTGACTCAATAACTGCAGAGTTCCAGACTTCCTCTGGCATTAAACCCCAACACAGAAACTGTGCAGTAGGAGCTTCATGGAATGGGCTTCCGTGGCCGAGCAGCTGCACTGGACACTGGAGCAGTTGAAACGTGTTTTGTGGAGTGACGAATCACGCTTCTCTGTCTGGCAGACGAGTTTGCCAGATGCCAGGAGAACGTTGCCTGCCTGACTGCGTTATGCCAACTGTAAAGTTTGGTGGAGGAGGGATAATGGTGTGGGCATTTTTTTTCATGGGGTGGGTTAGGCCCCTTAGTTCCAGTGAAGGGAACTCTTAATGCTTCCGCATACCAAGACATTTTGGACAATTCTAAGCTTCCAGCTTTGTGGGAACAGTTTGGGGAAGTTCCAGTATGACTGTGCCCCAGTGCACAAAGCAAGGTCCATAAAGACATGGTTGGGTGAGTCTGGTGTGGAATAACGTTACAGGCCTGCATAGAGTCCTGACCTCAACCCCACTGAACACCTTTGGGATGAACGAGTATGGAGATTGTGAGCCAGGCCTTCACATTCAACATCAATGCCTGACCGCACAAATGCTCTTCTGGATGAATGGGCAAAAGTTCCCTCTCCAAACTCACTCCAAAATCTTATGGAAAGCCTTTCCAGAAGATTGGCAGCTGTTATACCTTCAAAGGGGAGACCAGCTCCATACTGGTGCTTATGGATTTAGGATGGGATGTCATAAAAGTTCCTGTTGGTATAATGACCAGGTGTCCCAATACTTTTGTTTATATCTGATGTGGTGATAAGCAAGGTTGCAGAGACCACTAACTAAATGTGAAGAGTGATATTGTAAGATATGTAAATGCTTTATTTAATAGCTTTCCTTGAGGTTACAGATTTTCAGTTGATTTCTCTGTGTCTCTGTTGTTTATTGGTTCCTCCAGGAGTTCTCACAGCCTGCCAGGGATCGGGTTACCATCCGTCCGGCTTTCCCCAGACACATCCTCTTTTTCGGCTCCCGTCTGGGCAATCGGGCAGTTTTTCAAAAATCGGCGGTTTGTCTGGGTTTAGTTCTGCAACCCCCATGACTCGGGACATTACAGTGGAGCAGCAAGTGAAGGAAAAGGCAGCAGTTTTCAAGCTGCTCAGTATCTTCACACAGTGTCTGCAAGGCTCCGGCATGCGTTAAAAATTAAATGACATGCACATAACTACGTGTCACACTGCTCTCGAGTGATGTCAGTTTAAACGTTGCATATTTGTCACATTTTTGAGTGAAAAGCCGTCCTCTTTTTCGTTTCACCAGCTACAGTAACTCTAGCCAAGGAGTTTTGTCATCACTGTATGATCTGTCTAAACCAGCGTTCCGGAAGCCCCAGATTTCCCTGCTCAAACACATCCTAATCGGCTAATGACTAGGTTTAGTGAGTGTGTTTGAACAGGGAAATCTGCAAACTGTGTTGGATTCCGGTCCTCCAGGACTGGAATTAGGGAACTCTGCTCTAAAGGATAATACTGAGAAGGGACAGAAGACTGAAATGTCCCAAACTCCAATGTCCAAGGGATTCTTTTGTTCCCTGGTGAACAGTCTGGTGATACTGGACATTTTTGGGAACTGCACACAATAGCGGCAGTAAGTAGAGGGTTATGCCGTTCAGGAGGTTTTTCATACAAAAAAAACACCTCTCCAAACACCTCCCCCCAAGTAGAGTACATCATGTGACTAGGCTGAAAGACGGACCCAGTCCTGCCCTGTTGCGTGACTGACTGGCATCCTATCCAGAGTGTCCCCAACCTTGGGAACCTTGCTTCCTTGAGAAAGAAGTTATAGAAAATTGGCAGATGGATTTATAGATCATTCCTATGCATAGACGCAATATGGACAGGTATCCTCTTCCATGCATTAATCTGCGGAGCAAGCAGATGTTGGAGAAGCACTGATCTGAGGCTGCATGAGGCTTCAGCAACAAACACAGCCAAGCCACAATAGAGCACTGTGTTGGTCTGCTATAAAACACATTAAAGGTGAGAGTCAAAACCAGACCACAGCTTCAGAAGGAGATGCCTGCTATTCACAATAATGACCAGACCCACAAGTATCTGAAATGCTATTTATCTTTATACAAAATAATAGAATATATATATATATATATATGTATATATTTAAAAAAAACAGGACTATGTATATATATATATAATAACAGAATTAATAGAAACTCACTTCAGCAGAAATCATCCGAACTGGAATGCAAGACATTTTTTAACAAATTATCTGCCAGTACTTGTGACACATATAGACATGTATAAATATTGCCTGCTATGTTTTCTCAGCTGCGTTTATATTCTCACCCCAAGCAGAGATAAAAGACACTAAATGGGATGAGGAAGTAGATAAAAGGCTTTGGGGAGGACGTGCTCATGTCCCTGTCAGGCACCTGCTCAGCTTCCTGTTGTGGAGCCTTCTGTCAGAGCCACTTCCTGTGTCTCCCCTGGACACAGCGCCCTCCCTGAGTCCATTTCCCGCATCTTCATTAAATTCTGGAATCTTTAGAGACAAGAGGGTCTATCTGTTGTCATCTGGTTATGGTACCATGAGGCACGGGTGCTGTTACAAGCAGGCTGAAGCACCGCAAAGCTCCCCGCACCGACTGGGAGACCCCTTTACACTTTGCTGACGCTTGGAGCAGTTGTTACGGCTCTGCTGTTGACTGGAGAAGCTCCGTATGACAGCTTCCTCATCAATGCCTTCCGGAAGGTTGAGCACATGAGGAAGTAGATCACAGGGTCCAAGCAGACGTTGCAGGCGGACAGGAGAAGCGTGGCCTCCTTCAGCTGGGAGAGGACGTAGCGAGCGTATTGGCTGTAGGGCGTGGAGGAGCCCTGGCTGAGGGTGTAGGGCACGCGGCATGCGTGATACGGGACGAAACAGATGCAGAAGACCAGCAGGATGCTGATGATACTGCGCATGGACTTTCTGCGAGCTTCTCCTTGGTGCGACTGTGATACGCGCCTGGCGATGGCGGCGTAACAGAAGATCAGCAGCAGCAGGACCACCCAGAAGATGCACACACTTGTGATGGAAGAGGCGTTGTGCCAGCTGATGCCCAGCTGGGTCTTCAAACGCATGCAGTCTGCGGTGCCACCCAGCTCTGCTATGTTTTTGCTGCTCAGTATGCTGTTAGGTAGAGTTATTACAGCCAGCAGCACCCAAGTGAGTACAGATGTAGTGTGTGCAAACGTCACGCCCTGGAAACGACTAGGGCCTGCAGTGGAACATATCACCTTCACATAGCGGTCCAGGCCAATGAGTCCCAGGAACACGATGCTGACATACATGCTGCCGTAGAAGAGCACGGCGCCATAGCGGCAAACGAACCACTGACCGACGCCCAGCTGACCCGCGACGAGAGAGGGAATGGCGAACAGCATCAGCAGGTCTGCCACCACCATGTTCTTCAGGTAGACCACCAGGCCTGAGCCCCCCAGCTCCCTGAAGAAGATCCAGGCGGCCAGGATGTTGAGCACCAGACCCACGCCGAACACCAGGAGGTAGAGTGCAGGCCGAATCTCGCGGGTGAAGAGGCTGCTCAGGTCGGTCTCATTGGACAGTTGGCTTGTATTACTGGAGTTCATGTTTACTGGTTCTGCTGAAGAGAGAATTCACAGTAGTGTATATGTCTTGGTGGAAAACTCAGTATCCATTGCAGGTGTCATAATCTGAGACCAATACAACGCATTGCACAAAGTCTTAAACCCAATACACACCACACTGTATATTAGAGTAAAACCAGTACGCATTGCATGTGTCTTGGATTAAAACCAGTACACAATGCAAGTGTCTTAGCTTAAAACCAGTACACACCATATGTGTGTTAGAGTAAAACCAGTACATGTGATATGTGTCTTAGATTAAAACCAGTACACACTGCATGAGTCTTAGATGAAAACCAGTACACACCCTATGTTTCTTAGATTAAAATCAGTACACAGCACACTGCAGTTCTTTGTTAAAGATCAGTGCACAGTATATGCTTCAGATAAAATACTTTGTCATAAAAACTTATGCATCTTAATTAAAGTGATTTGTCATAATCGAAACAAGCGCATGTATCCCAGAAACACAGCATTCACTACGTGTGTCTGAGTTGAGGCTGTAATGCACAAACGTGCATGTACTCGCTCTCTGTACAAAGTGGAAAGTGAGATCTCACCTAACGTGGACGTATCACCAGCTCGTCTGTCACCGTTCTCCAGTCACACACTTATACGTATGGATGTGATGCGGAGGTGCAAACAGACGTGGGACTAAGTCACGTATACAAAAGTCACAAGGAATTCACAAGTGCTAACCATCAATTATCAAGTCAAGTGTCAAGTCATGCTTCTCAGAATAAAGGAAGTCAAATCAAGTCATCTTAGTCAAATTAGTAATGTCAAATTATGGTCAATCCTTAAGTAATTTCACCATGAGTAATCATGATAATGTGATTAATTAAATAATAATGTAATGCATTTAATAGTGATTTAGTGAAGTGGTCAGTTCAATGCTAATCTTTTTCAAGTGTATTAATTTTTTCATCTCCATCAGGAAAGAGTTCCTGTAGTAAATGATTCAAATAAGTAGCCATTAAATACAGTATTTTGATTTCTTTTTCACTCTAAATTATGCACATTTGCCATTGCATTTTAACAGTGCTGAACAATTCACATCTAAAACAATTCTAAAGAATATACATACAGAAGACTTAAAAAATTGTTTTAAAGCTTTGTGACACACACACACACACACACACACACACACACACACACACACACACACACATGTTGGTCTTCCTATCTAAATGGGGA
>JAODLC010000040.1:466082-491801 GCA_026781145.1 Hippopotamyrus pictus | reverse complement strand
TATCGTGTGGGTGTGATGCGGGTATCGTGTGGGAGTGATGCGGGTATCGTGTGGGAGTGATGCGGGTATCGTGTGGGAGTGCCCATCTCACCTGGTTCTCAGCCAGCGCCTCTTTGGCCATGTAATGCTCCCTTTTTATTTTGACCTCCACCTCCTCTGGAATGTCTGGAACCATCATGTCGATCAAACGGGCAACAAAGAATACAACATGCTGTGGAAGAAAGAGGTGGGGAGACAAAGTGACTCGTCTTACTAGGCTTTAGAAAGATGCTACATTTCCACAGAACAACATAATCTGACATTATTGGCACAGACAATTGCTTTTTATCAAAGTTAAACTGACTTCAAAAATGATGACAAAACCCAGACGTATGGCAAGAAGGTGGAAGTATTCAGGCAGGAAATGTCCTTGGGAGTCCCTATAGCCTCGGTACCTGCGTGGTTTGGAAAGCAGAGTTCTTAGAAATGTCCAGGCATTGGAGAGCAGCAGTAGCTGATGCTGTGGCACTGGTAATACTGCTCAGTAGGTGTGGAGTCTCTGCTGACACACAGCATGACATTTCCTGCTGGGAAAGAGGGATGCGGTCTACCTGCACAGAGTTTGGTTCTGGGTGTAGCTCTGTGGAGCTATAGCCAGAGTGGAGTTGATGTAGCCCTCTAAGCTCCCATCATTGGTGTATCTGTAGTACAGGCGTGGCAGGAAGTCGGATGTGAAAGCGATAAGGAAGGCCTGCCGTGGAAACAATGGAAACGGTCGTTACCATGGCAACAACTCCCCGCTACTTCGGAAAGCAGCACGAAGCCCACAGCGGCAAGTAGACGTGCGACAGTGTCTCACGTTGCTGATGACTGCCAGGTGGCAGATGACGTGCAGGATGGTGAACCAGATCCCGATGTCCTGGGCACGCTCCACGACCGGCCGCCGGTACTCACACACAAACTTCTGTGCATCCAGACGCACCTCCACCCAGTTGTTGAGCAATGCGAAGAGGGGAGCCAGAGGACAAGCGGCCACAAATATGGTGATGAAGCCAAATTGAAGCACTGCAAGAGTCAGAGAGGCACTCCATCACCGTCTCACTGTGTCACGCTGTCCAAGTCACACTGCTTCATAATTCACTGCGTGATGACGTCTCACTGCATCACATTTCACGGCATTAAACTGTCTGCCATTGCCTAAAATGTCCAACTGAATCACACTGTCTATGTTGCACTGCCTCACATTTCACTGCATCACAACGTCTCACCGCATTGCACTGTCCAAGTCACACTGCCTCACACTTTACTGCATCACGATGTCTTACTGCATAACATTGTATATCACACTGCCTCACATTTCACAGCACCAAGACACCTCACTGCATCACGCTATCCTTGTCATACTGCATCGTTTCTCTATATCACGCTGTTCATACCATTCTATATTGCAACATTTCACTGCATCATTAAGTTTAACTTCCTCATACTATCCATGTCACTCATTGCATCAATCTGCGTCACAAAGATTCACTGCAGTATACTCTCCTAGTATCGCATTGCTTCATACTGACACATTATTTCAGACTGCCACTCACCCATCTCCAGATACTCATCGAACAATCCCTCGCACACCAATAGCTGGTAGTCGTTTTCCCAGGGTGTAGCTATTTCTTTATTCAGGCTCCTCTGGCCCTCCATATCCTTGTCATTTTCTCCATTGTGACGGAGCTTCCGGTTTTGCCACCAGGTCTGCAGCTTTCTACACAGAGTTAAGGGACCGTAGATAAAGCATAAAATAGAAACTGTGTCAATCTACACTATCCGGACAAAAGTATTGGGACACACTTCTGAATCATTGAATTCAAGGGCTTCATTCAGGCCCATAAAATGAACTCCAGCACAGAAACTGTGTGCCAGGAGCTTCACGGAATGGGTTTCCATGGCCGGGCAGCTGCATGCAAGCATCACATCACCAAGCCCAATGCCAAGCCTCACATCACCAAGCCCAATGCCAAGCCTCACACCACCAAGCCTAATGCCAAGCCTCACATCACCAAGCCCAATGCCAAGCCTCACATCACCAAGCGCAATGCCAAGCCTCACATCACCAAGCCCAATGCCAAGCCTCACATCACCAAGCCCAATGCCAAGCCTCACATCACCAAGCGTGACGCCAAATGTCGGACGGAGTGGTGTAAAGCACGCCGCCACTGGACTTTGGAGCAGTGGAAACGTGTTCTGTGGAGTGACAAATCATGCTTCTCTTTCTTGTAGTGTTATGGACGAGTCTGGGTTTGGTGGATGCCAGGAGAACATGCCTGACTGCATTGTGCCGACTGCAAAGTTTGGTGGAGGAGGGATAATGGTGTGGGCTTGTTTTTCAGGGGTTGGGCTAGACCTCTTAGTTCCAGTAAAGGGAACTCTTAATTTGGACAATTCAATGCTTCCAACTTTGTGGGAACAATTTGGGGAAGACCCTTTTCTGTTCCAGCATGACCGTGCCCCAGTGCCCAAAGCATGGTCCGTGAAGGCATGGTTGAGAGATTTTGGTGTGGAAGTACTTGACTGGCCCTGACCTCAACCCCACCTTTGGGATGAACTAGAACGGAGATTGTGAGTCAGGCCTTCACGTCCAATATCGGTGCCTGACCTCTGGATAAATGGGCAAAAATTCCCACAGACACACTCCAAAATCTTGTGGAAAGCCTCCCCAGAACAGTATCAGCTATTATAGCTGCAAAGGGGGGACCAACTCCATACTGATGCCTATAATTGGAAATGTGTAAAACAGATAACAAAACTAATGGTATGGCTGTTAACAGAGGGTGGTGTGGGTAGAGATCGAGGAGACAGTACTCACGGAAAAAGAAACTCCTGGATATTGTTGATAACCTGCTTGCCCACCATTATAACCAACAACTCCTGGGCCAGCTCAATAAGGCAGCCCCCTGCACCGCACTGCACACAGCATGGGAATCACATGGTTTAAGCATTGCTAGACATGAGAGTCACACATATACAGTCACACAAATTTTGCACACTGAACATAGAACAGATAGAAGTTGGAGCTCACATCTTCATTACGAAATCCCAGGAATGTATAATAGTTGCCAGGATAACCTACGAACCTAGGAATAAGAGGAAACTTTGTGTGAGTCATGCTTCTTTTCCCTTTCATTATGATCACTGGTGTGAGCAAGGTCTCCAAAATTTCACAGAACTGTTTAGCTTTCAATGTGACACTCAGGACATTATACTGGTGTTGGTATGTCTGGAATTTTGCGGCCAGGTGAAGTCTACGAGGGGGATGACAGGACTCGACGTCCTTCCTGCCGTACTCTGTGGTTGTCAATTTTCACTCAATAAATCACCGTAGGAAGCTGGGAGATATCTAGCAGCTTGACTTGAGTAACATGCTGGTAGGATTGGGTCGAATTTCTGGAGGAGACCATAGGTTGGCCATGTCCTAGTGTGGTGGACTCACCTGCCCTTGAAAAAAGCGATGTAGATGGGTGAAGAATAGAAGTTGACAAACTGGAAAATGAAGACCTTCAGAATGAATGCATCCTCATACTCAGTCTGAGTGCGGTGCATCTCTAATATGGAAAAAAGATAAATGTGTTGAACGAGGAAACCAGAAACTGCACATTCAGCCCATGTACGTAAACAACCAGGAACCACCATGAACAAAAGTATTAAACTATATAACCAGAGAAGTGTTGCCATTAACACAATAAATCAATGAAGTATTTATGGGTTTGATGCCAAACTAAGTAGAATTTCGAGTTTGTCCTTCGCACCCCAACGAGTCAGAACTTGGGCCAGGTAAGTGTAGAGCCTGGATAACAGCAGGATCACTGCCAAGTTGAGCACAGAGCCAGTGAGACTCGCTATCCTCCCGGCCTGTAGGGGAGCACAAAACCAGGACCACAGCAAGGGTTGGATTTTCAAAGGACTCTATTAGACTCAATTAGATCAGTTAGACTTAGGAAGGCTGGGTAACTCACAGCGAAGATGAAGAAAGGACTTCTGGACCCATAGATGATGATGCTGACTATGGTCCTGTACAGGATTATGGCCATCAGGAAAATCAGAACTATAGCCAGCTGAGAGGGACAAAAAGTGACAATGCTGAGTCCTGAGAGAGCAGTGTGACCTGGCAGCCATGCAGCATATCAAAGGGGCTATGGAGAATACCAGATGCTGAACAGCATATGGAATATGGAAGGGGAGACTGTTAGCCACTGACACAATTGAGACTGCCTATGCCCTTGGTAGTCATGTTAGCACAGTGATGATGTCACACAAACGGCGTCTCACCATGACAATGATGACCATGCAGCTCGTTACTGTTCGGTTGAATCGGTGCCTCTCTGGAAAGTAGGGCTCCTCGGCGCCTGTAATAGGGTTGCGTATGGTCATGGGCGCCATAGCGGTGAATTCTGGCCTTGGGCGTTCCTGGCTCGTAGAAAAAGTAAAGAGATTTGTGGTCCTCAGGAATCTGATCGTGTCCAGTGCTTTGACTCCTAAGTAATGATGTTACCAGAGGTGGAAATTTCAGGTCGAGAAAGTACAAATCCAGACCGTGATTTAGCTTCAACCAACCAGTTGCGCATAGTCACAGTTACAGAGTACTCCACTGGTTGGTTGAAGCTAAATCACGGTCTGGATTTGTACTTTCTGGATCTGAAATTTCCACCTCTGGATGTTACATCCACATAACTCTCATCAAGAAACAAGTGGTCCATTAAATGCATCATGTTTTAAGTCACACTACTTCAAATGGGTTAACAGAAGTTGCTGTACTGTCATTTTTCCATCTCAAGTAAAGCTTAGCTAACAAAGAATTCTCCCTGCAGTTGGGTGAGGCCCACAGTTTCCTATTACATGCACCCACCCAACAGGGTACCAGGCATCAGCGTAAAGCAACTTTCTGCATGCACTAAAGTGCTGCTTCGCTCTTTCTCTTATTCTTGTTACCTCAATCTCCTCAAACTCAGAGCAGTCCCAGCGATGGGCCAACACTGCACTCGTGCGTTTCCAGTACTCCAGGAAGGTGATGGCCCACAGGGACATGAAGATGCTGAAGAACACCGTGCCACCATGGTCAAAGAGTATGCCCAACTTCAGGGAGCAGAGACACAGTCAGTATGAGATTAGACAGGACAGCCTGTGCATTATTCTTATGGACAGAGAAGACATGCACAGACCTTGAAGGTGACACAGATGCTGGACAGGTTCCATTGGGAACAGATGTTGCAAAGTGGACACATAACATAGGTATCTCCACTGCCACAGACCTCCATTCTGCAAGGCACAGGAAGATGTGTCAGGCACAAGAACACAGAAGCACTGGCCTCTTACTGAGAACTGCAGCCCATGTGTACTAAAGGCTGTGACATGGTTTTTCTCTGTTTACTTTTCCTGGAGACACCATCACCCGTATACCCTGTACATAGTCCTGAATAAGGGCTTTGTGCTGCTCCTGTGAATTCTTCTGTATCACTGCCAGGGGGCATCTACAAAATTTTAGCAGTGTTAGCAAAGCTGACCCCTGCCCACTCACACTGGCACGTCTATGCTCATCAGCCAGATCCCAAACAGGAAGATGAGCAGTCCCACAACAGCAGCAGGCAGCAGCCAGCTCGTGTAGAATCCTGCAGCGGGGGAACATCAAAGACCTCAATGAGAGCAATAGCCACCACGCAGTATTCCTCACGTGATGATCCAACTGAAGATCATTTATTCAGAAATGTGCTCGTAAGTGTCTGTACTTCAGAGAGTCACAGAGGAGGGCAGGAACGGTGGAGTCTATAGCCTGGGAATAAGAAAAGGTTGTAGGAGAGTCCCATACCCAACCAGGCGAAGTAGAGAGCAATCTTCTCTCCAAAATACTCGCGGACATGGTCCAGGGGCTGATAGCGTCTCCAGCAAGCCCAACGGGCCCAGTATCGGTACAGAATCTGCCTCAGGCCCAGAGACTGTGGCACCATTGGTTCCCCTGCCACCTCAAATGGACCCTGAAGCATGGCAGTGCAACAGTGACTTTCAGCAGGTCCATGCTCCCCGGCAAACCAGCTGAATGTAAGTGTTGGCGGCGGGGGGGGTCTCACCTCATGCAGAGGGTATGCAGCAGTAAAGACCTTCTCGCTGACCAACCTGTCGACCCCCACTTCACCTCTGTTTATCAACCCATATGGGGTCCGGGCCAGAATCTCATACAGCTTCACACATAGTGGGAGAGAGAACTTTATTGATGTGACAGATAGACAGACAGACATAAAAACAGATAGACAAAGACAGATGGACAGACACAAGCCATTTTCCAACATCAGAAATCAGAATTAGTTTTACAGGCCAAGTAAGGTGATACAAGGAATTCTTCTTGACATTTCTCTCCAGTACGAACAAGACAATAAACATTAAATAATTAGATAAAGTAAACATAAAAGAAAATACAGGTATGGAGTAATAAACAAAACTTTACTGCAATACTGCAAATCATAAATATATATGCTCTAGTTGTCTAGACAAACTAGTTGTAACCAAAGTGAGACAGCGCATTAAATAGTGAGATCTCTAAGCGGTTGTGTAGATGTAACAAAAGCTGAGCTTTGATATGAAAGCTATGAAGTACAGTTTCACAGTGTGGCACTTATGCAGAATACACTGTGTGTCGAGATTAGCAATATAAACATTACTAAGTACTAAACTCAATGTAAATATCAGTGTTCTTATCCTGTTTTAGGGGATCAGGCATGAATATGATCTTTAGTCTGGCCATGCAGCATGTAATGTTACTGGGATGGAGAGTCATGTGACCTGTGTCACACTCTACGCCCTGTTTGGAGGACCAGGTCCGCATCTCTCCTGGAGCTGCCCTTTCACATATGTGCAGCCACAAAGTGGGACTCACTTTCAGCCTGGAAGTTTTACGCCCAAGACCATTTTGTCCTCATTCAGGGGAAACTTTGATAAGTGATGCCAGAGTTTCAAGTCTTATTATCTCGATAAATCTATTACTGACATTGCAAGAAGAAAATAAATAATAAATGGCACATTGAGCTGTACAAGCAGTCTGACTTTATCAGCCCTGCCTGGTCTCTTTCTAACATCTATCGTTTGAGAAACTTCCAGTGAGTAGCAATAGCAAGCGATCAGTCGTGGCCCCTTATGCTTCCGCACACTGTGCTCACTCAGTTCTAGATGACAAACAATCACACTGATGTGCGTGTTGCATATTTGCGATTTTCTCTGTGCAGAGCAGTCGCAGTCTGTCGCGTGTGTGAGAAAACTCCCTGATTAACATTGTGAAGCATTGTTGTAGAATTTTAAAGTATGAGTATTTTGTTTTCCGACTGGCTCAGTTGTAAACTTGTCTAATTATTTTGTTTCTAACTGGCAACAACGACTGTGAGACCCACTGGGAATTCTGCTGAGCCTCCCAACTCTGGGCCTGCAAATGTGGCACACAACTGGATACAGTCCGTGTCAGACGCATTCACTCCTACTAGACACTCCAGTTGGTTTAGGTGAGGGGTGGCGCTTGGGTAGAGCATACAGGAGCAGGAAATGATTCAAAAAGTACACAGTGGAAACTGCAGTGTTTTATTTACAGCACATAGTGCCTCAGTTTGGATTACACCGTGATCATGTGCCGGTTTGTAGCTTCATAATACGCTACTGAGTCTCTTGCTGTGCTTTGAATCTGTTGCACAATTTTGGTGACAAATTTCATATTTGCAGGGATCCTCAAATTTGCGGAGATCTTTGCTAATGACAAGGGGTGACTGTACTCTTAAACAGTTTGCATGTTTAGCCATAGTTGTAGACAGGTTTAACAGAAAAGTCCCATACTGATTTGTACATTTATGTTAACACATATAGCCCCTCTGGGAAATGTAGTCCAGAAAAGTTCATGTCTAAATGGGACTGTAGATAGGCAGACAGAAAGAAGGACACAGGGAAACAGACAGAAAGAGGAGTAGACTGCCAGACGAAAGCAGGATGGACAGAAAAGCACGCCATCAGAGAAAAGTAGACTCACAATCTGGTGTCTCTGGGTTGTCTTGAAGAAGGTCTCTTTGTTGTCACTCCCCAGAAACCTGCAGAAAGGACCGAATTCACGTTGACATTGTGCATAATGATATGGATTGCTGGGACAAACAAACAAAACTAATGTGGAACTCCAGGAATGACTCATTGTCATGTGTACGTGAATCCTTCCCAGTATGGGCCAGTGTGTATATATGTCACTGTGTGAATTCCTGGTCCAGTTGGCATGTTTGCCAGGTGTGCCAGTTTCTGACAACACCTTGACTGCAAACACAGGTGTGTTCTGGGTGCCAGAGCCGTCACAGTTCACCATAAAGAGGGAATGATGTATTCACACTCAAACTCACACTCATACAGTACATAGATACTTACTCTGCACAAGCCTACAGTACATACACACTTGCAGTAGGTACACATACAATGCAAGTATGTACACACACTGTTTACACACATGCAGTGCAAACACATATCATACACACAGAACATACACACATACAACACACGCACATAGGTACAGTGCGAACACTTCACCTCTCAAGCTTGTTGGTGCGAAACTGACAGGTGTAGAAGTGTCGTGGTGGGCTGGGAACGTCCTCGATCATGAGGTTTGGGATAGACAGCTTCTTTAAAATCTTCTCTGATCCATGCAGGCTTGAGTGTGAGACTTCCTGCATAAGACCCGTCACTTTGGCATGAATATGTCTGTTATATTTATATCTAAACATGTTTTTCTAAGCTAATCATGACTGAAAATCTGTACAAGTGATACAATTTTTAAACTGTCCATATTGAAATTGCCTATCCTGGTCAGAGACACAGGGACGATTTTCATGCATTTTAACAAAATTTGAATATCATGTTACAGTGCCACAAAAAACAAAGTCATGACATTGCTGTATGAAAAATACAGTACAGTAATTTTTAGTGGGTGTTGCTGGGTGATATCAGACTGACCTCTAGGGGCACCCTAAGGCTAATTTCCTCTGCATAATAACATAAGACACTCCAGGGGGCGCTGAGAAGCAAATAGGTGATTTGTGTCTGCTCCTGATCCACGACCCTCTGAAAGGCAGAAGGATGTATAGGTGATACAGGTAGCCAGATACGGCACAGATACGACTTTTGCAGAAAAATTTAAACAATTATTATTATTCTCAGCGATACGATTATTTTTCATTCTGTTATCAAGAAATGCACCACATACATCTAATGGCGTTTTTCCACTGGCGTACTGGAACCGACTCGTACCCGAACTGCGAGACTAAGGTAGTCTAGTTACAGCATGGTGCCAACTCGCTTCTGTTTTCCACTGCAGATGGGTCGGCTCCGTGAAGGCGTTGTCGGGTTTGGAGAGTGACAGTGACGTAAAACCAGAGAGACACTTATTTACTGTTCACATGATGTACATCGATGATTTAAGCAATTACAATTATTATATTATTATTTTACTGTGTGTATCATACTTTTTTAAGCCGGATGTTGGAAATTTTCTGAATTATCGGGACTGCATTAATACATCGCGATGTGTGATTTTAGTAATAATTAATAATATATAGAATGTGCATGTAGCCGTTTCCCTTTCCACAGGGACATGCTCTTGCATATACGAAGGATCACTGGTATCTCCGTGCATTTTGACGAATGAGATGGTGGTCGCCCGTCCAGCTCGATTTAAGCACACTTTCTGCCCTGCTTACTGCATGGGTACGAGTCGGGTATGGCCGTCATATTTTGCAATGGAAAACTGTCAGTTCACACTATGAGTTCTGTATGGCTCAGTTCTGGGTAGCAGTGGAAAAGCGCCATAATTACTGCTTCTCTGGCATATAGGTGAATTTTATTCAAATATTTGAATTCTGATACCATGCTGTTTGCTTAATGTGTGACATGAAATGTATGTAATTCAGAGCAGGTGAACAAATATTCCAAAACACAAGTACAATGCGAAGTTCAGACATACAGTGAGTCTAAGTGGTTGTGAACAACTATTACTCTAAACTTAATCTTAACACTAATACATGTCATGGACAAATCCTGTTTATTGGAGTTAATACTGTTCAAATATTTACATAGTTATGTTACTTCATATATCTTGTCCAGAGCATGGTGAGCATTAAATAACATGCCTTCCTACCCATAAGCACTCTCTACCTTCTCTTGAAGAATCCCTGATGCCTGTAGTCTAGACAGGAAGTTCTCGCGTGATTGGCCACTGGAGTCTGAGATTTGGGGACTCTTCCTGTCTGCCAATCCATCTGTTAGCTGTGTCCGGTGCCCCTCCCACACCAAAACAAAGTCTGTAAACACGGAGCTGTCAAGTCTTCCGGCTTAAAGGGGCAGCGGGGGCTACAGGAAGATCACTGAGGTATAGGCGGTAGTGCTCACCGATTGGGGTGGTACCATCGCTGAATGTGTTGCTGTGTGTAGGACTGGACCGGTCCTGGAAAGGGAGATGCACACGTGGATAAGCAGCGCTGTTAGATGCCTGAAAATTGACATGCTGCCATTTTGTATATCTGGCATAGATACACCAGTCATTTTTCCCACATTGGTGAACCTATTAGGTCATGATCATGTTAATCCTAGTAGCCAGGATTGATGTTGCAGGAAAGTGCTATGCGTTTATTTTGAGATGCAGTCTGGAGGGGTTAGGATTACGGTTAGGGTTAGTTAGTTCTGGCAAGCGCTTCAAGGGCGTGACTGTTACCTTGCCATTGCTCATGCCGCCTTTAATCATGGCCCTAATGGATTTCTCGTCCTTCACTCTTGCAAACAGGATGCCCATGGCGGGTGGGTGAACTCACCCCAGCTTCTATGCTGCCATAGCTCTGCTTTGCTGGCATCTCCATAGCGATGAGGGTGTGGTTGTCCTCTTCTGCCCTCCTGTTCTTCATCCTGGTTCCTTGCAGCAGTTGTCCTGGTGACACATGGGGTGGTGAGGCCGTGGACCAGCAGTTTGGGGGTGTCTATCTCCACAGAAGAGCCTTGAGTTGTCAAGCCCCCCAGACCTTATCTTCCTGTCTACTGAACATGCCACCTTCATCCCACTATTACAGCTAAGCATATAAACTGGTTAAGAGTACAGTCACCCCTTCACATCTGCGACGATTAAGGGCACAAGATCCCTGCAAATGTCAGTAATACTTCCCTCTCCAACATCAGCCCATATCACTCTGCTTGTTTGACCGATAGCATCAGTTTATTTATTACAAATTTCTAAACTAACAGTAACACACTGGCAGACTTTTTGCTGTGAAGCTTATCTTGCAGTTCCAGTTTTTGTGTCAGTCATCACAGGAACACTTTCAGAAGCACTAGGAACGCTACGTTTTAGACTCATTATTACAAATGCGAAGTTAATGGCATGGAAAAGTTTACTTTATTGCGAGGAACGTGAGATTCAACAGTAACAAAGACAGCGAACATTTAAGAGGCTGGTTTCTGAGACAAAGATGCACGCCTGAGCTGAGGTACGTAGATCATATATCATCATATTATATAGATCATATTATATATATTTTACCATTTACCAGATTTAACTTTTAATATTAAAGGATGAGTATGCACTGCCTGATATTATATAACACAAATATTTATATATTACACGATGTCATCCAAATCATTTTCGGCATTATTTACGCTTATATATTCTTGGCATATACGTTGTTTGTGAGTCTCTGCGATCTTTTGGCACGCTGCAAAAAGATTCCCATTTATTTGATGTGTGAGGTTCGCTCCGTGACATGCAGGCAGCCTCGTTTGACGTGGTACTGCTGTATCCACAGGCAGCTGTAACCCCTCCCTCCTCCTCCCTACCTGACTGGTTCTTCCCCGGAGGATTTTCTTGATTGTGACTTCACACTCTCACCATCCAGCAGGTGCTAAGAACGAGCAACCTGATTCTGGTCCTGGACCGGACCCAGGGGCGTCAACAGCTGCTTCGGAAGCACACACGGCCCCTCGTCTGTGGGAGCGAACTTGTGCTCCAGTGAGGACAAGCAGAGTTACAGGTGGACTTCCTTACGGGAGTGTGCCAGCGAGAAAGAGGGGGAGGAGAGTAAGAGAGCACATATTTGCGGAGGTGGAGTTACTTCGTTCGCTCCTTCGCTCCACCCTTTCAGTTAATAGGCACAAACGACAGGTCTCGTGGAGATCCTAGCTCCCGACCCATTCCAGGACGAAACAACCACCTGTCACGTCCAGAGACAGAGGTGAGGCTTTCTGATGGGTGCACCCATATGTCCTGATAGGGCATAACCATGTCTGCATGATCCTCCTTCGTATATGCAAGAGCATGTCCCTGTGGAAAGGGAAACGGTGACATGCTCATACTTCTGTTTCACTGAGAAGCTGTGTCTATGGCGGATTATGAAGCAATTACTCCAAAAGCAGTGCACAACAGCTGCATTTAGTTAAGTTCTCCCCAAGCGAGCTTGATGGGCCGAATGGCCTCCTCTCGTTTGTATAGTTCTTATGTTCTTATATACTTACAATACGCATTCAGTACATGAAACTAACTCTGTGGGAGCATCTATTAAAGTGGGTACAATACTCCCCTCTACTGTTCTGCAAGGAAATCTCTCCAGAAATGGCTAATTATTGCACATTTGGAAATGTAACAGAATACTTTTACAAGAACCCCAGCCTAAAACCAGAGGAGCAACTGCTCGGTCATTAGCATAACTGCATCTTAGACATTAAACGAGTTGAGGTACTTGGCTTAAATTCTAAAATTAGATGGGGTAATAACTTATCCCATTTTTTAATTAAAAAGATACTTTGACCAGAAGTCTGCAGAACATTTAGCAGAAAGAGGGCAGATCTTAACAGAATTTCATGGAATACCCATTCAAATATATCACATGGAAAAGCGATTATCAAAGCTAAATATAATGCAGCACCAGCTGTTGTAGCTACTACTTTGCCCAGCATCAGCTTCTTCTGTACAGGTCTTAAATTCCACTGAAAATGACAAATGAAGTTCTAGAACAGCTTCAGGAACCCAGTTTCTGTTCTCCTACATCAGGGGTAAGCAACCCTGATCCTGGGGAGTCAGACCCCAGCTGGTTTTCTATCCTAACTGATGAGTTGCTCTCTGCCTGAGATCCGGTGAGCTTCGTCAGAAACCAGGTAGGATGGAAAACCCGCTAGATACAGGCACTCCAGGACCAGGGTTACCTACCCTTGTCCTACATACTGCACCACACACCCACGAACTTGTGCAGATGAAGGAAGCACAGAGGAAGAACAGGTGACACGATGACCAGCAGGTGGGGATACACACTTTATTTCCGGGTATAATCTACATAGGAATGGCGTCCACGGCCAGTTATTACCATACAGGCAGAATGCAAAAAGATACAAAGACACTGAAGAGCAGGAGAGAAGAGAGAAACTATAAACGCACAATTCAAAGGAAGGCAGAGGCAGATCAAGAAGAGTGATGCACGCTGAGTAAGAGCAGGAACGGTGCTTACAGAGGAAGACCCCTCTCTCTCACACACCCACACACGCTTGGCCTGGGAAATAAGCACTTGTCATTGGCTGGTTACTTGCTCTGTGGGCAGCGGGACAGCAAGAACGGGAACTGGGAATGTGAGCTGGATGTGTCGACGAAGCGAAACCGGCGCCCAAGAACGAACATTTCAAGCTGGCCGTTTAATACGTCACCGTTCAAACCCAACTCCAAGATTGACGTAATCTGATGGCGGAGTCTAATCTTGGACACGGCTGTCGGACAGATGCCTGCAGTCACCAGGCTCAGTAGCAGAGGCACGAGACAATCAAGGCATAATGCGAGTGCACAACTCTTTCGTACTGAGAAACCTCCAACGCATTTGCAAATGCAAATTTTTAACTCGCATGGATCACGTTACATTCGGAAGGTACTTGCAACATGGGAAATGACTTCGGTTACAAAATATAATTTAAGTAAAATACAGCCAGCAAAATGGAGTGATATTAACAGGTAGTTTTCCCCAAAGCAAATCCAGCAGGACTGAACTGGCAAGTTGCAGCTAGAAAAACAAACATTCAGCCTCCTTAGGGATGCAGCTCTCTATAACCACCCACTCCTCATCTACACGATTGTCTTATATGGGCTGGTTGACTGGCATAACTCTGTGAAAGCATCTCCCTTATAAATACTAAACACCAGAAATGAACTTTTCTTTGGCAAAAAGCAGTGAAAATGAAACGAAAAACAAAAAAAAAAAAAAAAAAAACCAAGTGGTGGGCAGTCCAGACAAGCACTTCCTGTGAGGTCACTTCCTGTGATGTCACAGTGGTTTTCCTCTGCTGCAGAAAGCAGAGGTTGTAAACAGGGCACTCAGGAGACACAGAAGCAGCAGAGGGAGGAGAGGTGACCCACCCCCCCTGAGCTGCTCCCTAAAGGAGTTCAAACACAGAAAGCCACTGTCAGAGGCAGACTCTCGAAGCCCTGGACTTCGCTGCCCTCCTCTTCCTCTACCACACTTCACAGCGCTGGCCGGGGTTCATGGGGGAGCCGACAGGGCAGTTGAAGTGCTCGGCGAAGTCAGGGGAGTTTGAAAGTGTGCCGATGACACGGAAACGGGGAGGGCTGTGAGGGTCAGTCATGAGTCCCTCGTGGGCACTCTCTGGGGTGCGCACTGAACACCACACCTGGGGAGAGGGGTAGAGGTTAACGGCATACACACAGTGACCACACCAGGGCGGGTGGCGCTACACACAGACGCGTGCAAGGTACCTCACCTGAGCAAATCCCACAAAGAAGAGTTGGTCATTTGTCATATCGAGGGCTGGCAGCCTCTTCTCTTCCCCATTGGACCGTACCCATGATTTATAGGCCTGCGGAGATGATTAAGTTGCCATGACGACAAGCCCCACCCCCTCAGATTGTTGGTTGTCATCTATACATCCACCCTGCTTACATGATAGGCAGCCTTCAGTCCACCATTGTCTGCCATGTTCTCTCCCAGTGTCTGCCGTCCATTGATGTGCTCCCCGTTGATGGCATACTGGGAGTACTGGTCCACCATACACTCCGTGCGGTTCTTAAAAGCTTCTACTGAACTGTTCTGCCACCAGGGACGAAGGGTTCCATCCTTGTCGTACTCCCTTCCTGTGGGAAACAGGAGCACATTGACTGATGTTACTTGCACAGTTCCATCTTTACCACACTCACTTCCTGTGGCCAATGGGAAGAGTCATCAGCCGGTGTCTTACCCTGGTCATCAAAGGCATGGGTAAGTTCATGGCCCATTACCACCCCAATTCCCCCGAAGTTTAATGCCCTGCAGGGAGAGAGAAGAATGTCAGTGGTCCGAGGTGATCAAGGCCTGGGGCTAGAATCACTACGCAGAGTGGAGGTCACTCACTTGGGGTGGCCCCGCGCATAAAACGGCGCCTGCAGGATTCCAGCAGGGAAGACGATCCCATTCTTCGTGGGCATGTAGTAGGCGTTGACCGTTGGAGGCGTCATGCTCCACCTGAGAAGGAAGACCGCAACCTTTCATGGCTGGTCGTGAGGAGCCACAGAACGACCTGAACGTTTCAGATCCTCCTCCGACTCACGGACACCCAATTCCGGAAACCAGACCCAAAATTCACATTGCAGCTTTGATAAAGAACACCTAACTGATGCAGGAGATGGGGGAGGGAGGACAGGGGAAGGACTCACTGGTCTCTGTTGGGGGGCTTGCGCAGCTGGTCAGACATCACTTTAGCGGAGAAGTTGTAAAAATTCAGTGTGTTCTGGAAGAAATTGTCCTCCGAGACTTCATACTGCAGAAGGCGACAAGGACATCCTAACCATATGCTACAAACACAGGTGGGCAGTGCGGCATTTATACAAAGACATGGCAGTATGTAGAGTGTGTGGGATATAAGCCACACCCCTTTTACTCACACCATCATAAACATCATCTAGCTCCTTGTTCTCCAGAATGAAGTCTGGGAATCCAATCATGTCATAGATTGCATCTGCCTGCATTGGGGAAGAAAAACAGGTTACCAGTCAGTAGGTCAAACAAGAACCACACAGAGTTTTCTTAGCGGGAACGTCCAACAAATTCCTGTTTTACAATTATTAATGACCCCCAATGCTTTGATCTTAACGCAGAATAAAGCAGTGATTTTCACCCTAAGTTCTGAAACTGTCACAAGGCAGAGTTGGAAACGCAAGCATTTAAAAACCAGAAACACCAAACCACAGATGCTGGCACATTGAATCATTTGTGCGATAGGCATTGATTGGCGTAAATTGCACTGCGTGTTTGATCACTGAGTGTTAATTCAAACCTATACTTGATAGAGGGTTGTGACCGAGCTGACGCGGTAAAAACTGAGTCGCGGCGCAAAAAAAAAAAAAAAAAAAAAAAAAAAAACTGCTGGTTTAAAGGGTTCAGAGTTTTCTAAGTTACCCCAGACACACCTTGTCCTTGGCCGCTTGCCGTGTCTGGGAGTCCATCCAGGAGAGCTCGTCCAGGGCATCCTTGAAAGCTGTACGGATCTCATTGATCATCCCTTCAGCCTGTATAGAAGGTAAGCACATAATGTCACAATTGGCAGAAGTAGCTGCTGTTATACCCACTGTGGCAAAAAGACTGAGCTAGTGTTTAGCTCAGACGCCTCGAAAATATCCAAAATGGGAAAGTGCCGAAGGGAAGGGAAGACTGCCGAAAACTAGAGAGAAAAATGTGTTGGAATCCGCAGCAACAACTGAAATCCAGGCCCCAAGATGTGGATTTGCGGTTGTCGTTTCGTGTCAGTTATTAGATTTTTTGGGTAAAATCATCTCTTAATATTATATACTGTACTGATTACATATCAATTAAATATTTAGCATCATTCATTTACATTGTGTAACTAATGTTTTGTCAACATTTATCAAACATCCCTAATGAGCCTTGTGTGGGGCATAGTTAGATAGTGTTCGCCAAGATAAACCCAGTTTTCCTTATATGAGCTGTAGCAGCCAATAATGTACTACCATTAATGTAATAACTGCCAATAATTTCCATTCTTAATGTAAAAAGCTGATAATGTAATAACATGACTGACATTAAGGAAAAATTACTACATTGTTGAACAGACAGACCGACCATTTTAATAGTTTTGACAAAAATATATGTTGTCAGGAAACCCGATTCCTGACCACATATCAATGCCAATGGTCCCCTGACGCTTTGGGAAGTTGTACGGCTGCCTGTAACCGAAGCAGGTGATCATTTGTTTAACAGCTTCCCCCGACAAATCTGCCATGTTGCGGCATACTCTGCCACGCAGGCCATCTGAAGGGGCGTGCTCCAGCGGGAAGGCGCTGCCAATGCATACCCTTCATACAGACCATCATATGGCGAGGAGAGCAGGCAAACAAGCCACGCCCACACAGAAGAGAAGGTCCCCGTGATAGAAGCATATTGCGCACAACCTGTTAGATGAGGGACCTGACTTAACCAAGTTTGAATATTCTTCGCAGTAAGTGGACGTCAAACATCTGACAACACAGGTGGTGCCAGCAACCTCTGTAGAGCTGCATTTACTCACGATCTGCTTGCTGTGCTTATCAAAGGTCGCCTTGACGAAGAGCGCCCCAAGGGCGAAGCCCAGAGTGTCGTCGGTGTTGCCGATGCAGGTCTGCCAGCGTGGCGTGCAGGACTGAGGAGGGTATGTGAGCCAAAGTGAGGACAAAAGAGGGCACACACTCCCGGACTCGCTCGCAGGGCACACGGGCACACGCACCTTCTTCGTCCCATAGAGACTCTCTAGCAGCTTATCCTGGGCGTTCTCGAAGCGCTGGTCCAGGCTGGACACTCCCTTCTGAACCAGGTTCCATATCATGTAGTTGTTGAGCAGGCTGATTGACAGAATGGTGCCGGGGGGGGGGGGGTGTAAAAAGTCTCACACAGGAAGCACAGAGATGCAGCAGCAGATCTAGGGCCACCTCACCTGTGGCTCGTCTTGTTGATGAGGTCGGACACCTGCTGGAGATACTCCTTGGCATAGACGACTACAGGTTCAGTCTCGTTTAGCTCCAGCGGAGCCAAAGCTGCTGACAGGTAGTCGAGCCATTCGATTGCAGGGGCCAGGGTCTGGGGGCGGGTTCAAAGGTCACATGTTTGCAGACACATACAAATACACTTCTGACCTACAGGCAGCTTAGTCCCCCCCCACAAGGCAGAACCAAAGGATCCACAGTAATGTCTCAATCTGTCACCACGAGAGTGAAAAAATCTGTTCCTGAGCAGGTTAGGGTAGGGTGACCAGATAATCCATGTCAGGGAGGACACTCTGAGCCAGGACAGGAATTGTAAATTACCATTTCAATTAAAAGGACTTGGATTTCACTTGAGCACTGAGTTCTTGCTGTGTGCTGATTGGTCAGTCTCCTATAATCATGCACGTGTCACTAATGCTAATGTGAAACAGCTGGATGAGTCTTTCAGTCAAGAAAACAAACCAGTCAAAACACAAGAAGAGCTGAACTATTTAGTCAAGCACAGGAGCCTTTCAGTTTGAAAGTAATTTGTAAAACCCGAAGTAGCTCACGGTGTCCCTCCTGACATGGATTATCTGCTCACCCTAGACTGGGGGAAATGTAATAAAGGCCAATAGAAATGGGGGTCTGTTAAAAGTGCATGAATTCAGATGGAAAATAAATATTATAGGAGGTGAGGGCATGAGGAACAGAGAGAACAGAAAAGCTACAAAAAGCTTTTAACAGGAAGCCCCGAGATGCAGCTGATGGAGATGAGGGTCAGTCTACAGACTGCAGGGCACCTGCAGGTCAGCGATTGTCAGCTTGTGGTAGATCTTCTCTTCATCACGACGCTCATCCTGAGGGACAGTGATGTTTGCAATGGCAGTCTCCAATTCCAGGATCTGCTGCATCTGGGCCTGGGTGGAGTTCCGGTCGCCGCCCAACAGACAGCCCAGCTCCACCATGTAGTCCAGGTACGCCTTCAGTACCTGAGCAGCACACGCAAACAGTGACAAACATGCATGCACACAGACGTACGAACGCGTGCCCACACAAACACACAGATCACCTTCTCATTGGCCGTCTTGTTCAGGTAATAGTCACGGGACGGCAGGAAGAGTCCCGATTGGTCCACCTGAAAGGATATACGTGGCTCCATTTAATCAACAGCTGGATGGCTACTCTTATCCTATGACTATTTCCCCAAATCCGAGGTTCATTCATGCTTAGATAGGCTGGATCAAAAGAACAGACAACGGAGCCCCCAGAAAGTGCTGCTCCAAAGGACTGAGGACAGTACAATGATGCTACATGACAATATAACAACCCCCCCCTCATCATTAACATTCATTTGGCCCCAACAAGGGGTAAGTTTCCTGGAGGCGCTGTTCGTAGCTTACATAATTGGAACCATTTAGTCGCATCTGTTCCAACTAACGATGTTTGCAACTATGCTTTTGGGAAACATACCCAAGGACAGTAACTGAGTTTGTCATTGCTGTAGGTCAGCCTGACCTGGATCACATTACTGTTGGAGTTTTTGGGATCCACACTGACGCCGACACTGATGAAGGGCTGGGCCCGGTATGGGCCGGACACAGTCTTCAGAACCTCCATGAAGTTCTCTTTGTCCCATGGGCCAGAGATGTTCCAGCCACCTATCTGCACGGGGCCAGATGAAGACCATGTCACCAGGTGCCCCCAAATCCCCACAATGCACTTCCCAGAAACCATGGAAAAAAAATTTGACGAGCCTGCATGATTGACATTACGCTCACGTGGTCAAAGCAGCAGATTCAGGCCAAAGGTCAACGGCACACATTGACTGAAGGGCAGCCATGATGCATGTGACACACGCAACCCACCCTGCTGATAAGGTCAATCAGAGGCTGAGCGCCCAGCTCCTGGATGCGCTGCTCATTCAGGCACGACAGGTAGTACTGACGGGTCTTTCTCTCAGCCTCACTGCTCGAGTTAAACGTGCCGTTCTCTGTTTTTGGGAGGAGGGGGGGGGACAGGGAAAGGACAGTGTCACATATGGCAAAACATCTAGTTTTTAAGAAGATAGCACATTTTGTGTCAAACAGTCAGCAGAGATCGCCAAACCAACACCCATTGCCAAGCTGCAATCATTTCTTACATATGTTGAACATTTATTACAAAATGAAAAGGTACCACATGAGCCCAGAGGGACACTTTACATGTAGAAAAGCTACACAATATATTACAATAGCTACTGGCCTGCTTTACAAGTGTTCCACTCAGCTCCCTCTGCTGGCAGAATGTTTTATAGCAGGTTTCTTGAGGGCAAAAACAGCAGTATGGATAACAGATTACAGCACTCCCTTCCCACGCGGGGGAACTGTCCAATCAGAAAGGCAAGCCAGAAGCCGCATAGTATAATGCTTCTTGCCTACTGACTTATGTAATGAGAACAATGACACTGAAGTACTGCCAACCAAGCACAGGATTCGAGCTTCACATCCAACATCAGGGGTGCAGCAATGCGGAAACTCCCGCAGCACCACTGCAGTCACCCACCCAGCGAGTGCTTCAGCACGGCCTGGTTCTGGTCCCAGATACTGTTGAAGGTACTCCAGCGTGACCTTCCGTCGGGCAGAGGATTCTTGCGGATCCAGCCCCCACAAGCATACCCGTAGAAGTCCTGGCATGGATCGACCTGCCGGTCGAGGGCTTCCGCGATCTTACTGGCCACGATTACGCAGGCTTCGGACAGGCACAGGGCGCGGCTGGGCTCTGCGGGACGAGGGCAAAGGGCGTTACCTTCCACCCCGGCGGCTGTCGGACGCAAGAGGGGCCACGGCTGACGCCTCACCTGTGCTGTACTGGAGCCCTAGGGCTACCACACAGCCAAAAAGGGCAAGACCAGCCACCAGCAAGAAACCCAACAGAATCACCTCCAGCTGCGTCCTCCGGCCCAGCGGACCCAGGAACTGGATGCCCCCTTTCCTGAACCCCACCTGTTGTGGAAGGAAGCAAAGTTTCACATATTCTTCTGCACATCACATTCATAGCAGACTGACCACCAGACCCCTTTCCTCTATTATCTAGCCTTAGCCACGCACTGTGGACTCATTCATTTGCAGACACACTTGTTCTCACCTACAGAGAGCATGTTGGGGGAGGCATAAAGAATTTCCACACGGGGATCAATAAATTAATACATTTTCAATTAATCCCCCCCCCCCCACCTTTTCAGTGTGCAGAACTTCTGGTCACCATTTCGCCATCACTAGCTGTACAAACTGCATGTTCACATACTACTTTAGTAGAATTGACAAGCTTTACTCCTGCCTCAGCGGTTTAGTTTATTCTGATGAACATGATGAGAGAGGAGGATTTTTAAGCTTATCCAGCCGTGGTTGATGAGGCATCTGGCATGATTTGGGCTAATGGTTTAATACACTCGCTGACATATATGCAAGCTGTCACTTTGGTAAGCTGCCAAGCACCTACAAATGGCGTATTGGGCAATCATTCTATAGAACAGTTAAATTGCCTTCTCTACGATGCATTACAAATTTAAAGTTTACCGAGCCCAAGTATACGGCAATTACGAATTACGTGAGGTCACATACATAGCTTTATTGCTTTATTCCAACAGACTATTACGGGACAACACTGGCAGATGAAAAACCATACGTACAAAAACGAAGATAAAATTACAGTGATTTGCAACCCATTTAGTGCGCCTTCAACTTTCTCTGAACAAAATTCTACCTGCAGCAACCAAATAGCAGTTTACTCCGCTATGCTACGCACAGTCGACACAGTTTGAGCAGATATCCAGCCCTATTTAGGGACGCATTGCGCACCGTGGGATTAACCAGGCTGTTAACTTTACCGGCAACACATGCTGTTAATGAGCGAAAACGGAGAAAATGCAGCAAAGTGCAAAACAAATACCCTAAGCTTAGAGAATATTTAATCAAACTGAATGTGAGTAAATTCTTACCAACATTATGGATGAGGCTTATTTTCGAAGCCGCCGGCTCTCCCCCCTAAACTGTATTAGCGATTTTGAACCAGGGAGAATAATTAAGGGGGAGGGTCTACGATCTGGACTGAAGATGATCACGGTGTTTTATAAGGCTTGGTTACGGGGTTAAAGTTCATCAGAAGAAATCAGAATCCAATGTTGACAATACCTTCCTTCCGTTTATTGCACAAACGGACTTACTATGTTTAAGACCGTAATTGGACTCTCCGGCAGGCAGAAAAGGCACTGTAAGAAACACGAGAAGTTGACACTACCTCTAATTAGTTTAGACAACTGATAACCACAGATTGCGGATACAGGGTCTCGTATTTACTGCCTGTGTGTTTATGATCGGTGTGGATTGTGTATCTGTGCACGCTGTAACACTGACCTCCACGCAGTCTGGAGAGATTGCCCCATCAGCCGGGA
Source organism: Hippopotamyrus pictus (assembly GCA_026781145.1). Classification (NCBI taxonomy): domain Eukaryota; kingdom Metazoa; phylum Chordata; class Actinopteri; order Osteoglossiformes; family Mormyridae; genus Hippopotamyrus; species Hippopotamyrus pictus. The sequence continues at coordinate 469,377 of JAODLC010000040.1, read as the reverse complement.
AATCTGCAACGTCGTCTTCGTCAAACGTTGCTCGTTTGTAGTTTGACATCTGCAGAGTGAAGGGGAGAGTGAACAGGATAACATGGAGAGGGAGGAGCGGAGAGAAGGTGCAGGAAGGTACACCCTTCAGCAAGGTGCAGCCTGCAAACGTACACCGTGCTGCACTGACCAGGATCTGGGGTACCCTGCCATAACATATCAGCCTCTGTGTGCAGTTGCGGTATTACTTATGGGACAATATCTGAGGAAGAGGAGGAGTGTAAACTGTGACGCACGCAGTCGGCTGGCCGGACTGGCTTGGAGCCCAGAAACACCCCAGACTCATTTGGGGAACATCCATGTGTCAAAGATAGCCAGCCACCCACTGTCCTGTGAGCTGCCCTGAGAAGAGGTATCCCAGAATGCATCTGGGCCCTTGTGGGACTTCCCAGATTTTCATGCTTGCTCCAGCAGACTACACACGCATACACGCAAGCCTGCTTTAACAGCAGCTCTGCGCCGCACTAACAATAACCCAAGATGCTGGCCAGGGTGTGACTTTTGTGCCGCTGTGTCTGCAAGCCCCTCTTCAGGGTGGCGAGAGGAAGGGAGCGGTTTTCCCGACAGCAGAAACTCTCCCTGCGTGGAATGTGTCTGTTTGAAAGGCTTTCCTGCTGAGTGTTATTGTAAGGAAGCAGCATTATGCGGTCCGCCTGGCACGGGGGGACGAAACCCCGCGCCCCAAGCTGACGGTGAAGCTCTAAGGAGGCATGTGTGTGGCACACATGCCCATTTCCACTGGCACACGGTCCCGGCAAACAAGCATCTTGGCATGCGTGATAATGCATCCAAGCTTTCTAGTGGACTTGGTGTTGTGAATGTCAGTCACCTCACAGACATACTAGTCCATCACAGATCATAGAATAAAACAGAACATTTGTGGGAGAACTTACCCCAGAGGAGGGAGGGGCAGGAAATACACGATAAAAATAATAGGTACTTTATTGATCCCCGCGGGGAAATTCTCTTTATGCCTCCCCCAACTTGCTCTCTGTAGGTGAGAGCCAGCTGGCTGTAAAGGGCAGCCACCCACAGCAGCACCCAAGGAGCTGGGGGGTCATGAGTCTTGCTCAATGACCCACAGATGTGCTGTAACCAGGCTTGAACCAGAAACCCTCCAATCACAGACACAGGCTTAACCCACTGAGCCACATACTGACCCCACAGTTATACTGTCATTACATTGCTGTCACAGATTCTTTTTGAAATGCAGAAAAAAAAGCTTAAATGTTAATTATTTTGGGGTAAAAGGTGTCATCCTTTCCACACCATCAGAGAAAACTGCTCCAGCACACTGTGGTTGCCCATTATACACTCTGCCTGCAGTTATACAAAAGTGGACATGTAACATGTACCTTGAAACCTGAAAGATTCTGGAAGATGTTTGTAGAGAATGCATTACGGAATTATGGAAAGCAATTGTCAGTGAATCTGGCAAAAAACAGATCCATCCCTAACCGGAAACTCTGCGCTTCTTTCAGTCAGAACTATCTCTGATCAGTAAACAAAAGCCTCCCACTGGAGACATCTACTGATCTGAGATCATTCATCGCAGCCCTCATCTCCTCAGACATGCGGCACGCTCTCAGCGTCTCACAAATGCACATCTACACGCCTATGTTTACCGAAATACACAGACGGACTCCGAAGTGCTTGGACTGGAGCCTCATTTCAGTTACTCCCAAAGCAAGACATGATATTACAGAAATCGATCCATTAAACCACACAGACAAATACAATTGTTTAACTGTGAGAATCACTAATAATAATCTAAGAGTAGGACACACGCTTGACCTTGAAAGCCGCTGATGGGCAGGTTGGATATTACTAACCTACCTTAAAGACCTACACATTGGCTTAGATATCAAGCTCCCTCTCCAAGGCAACGACTGTAAACAATGAGGGAGACTCATTACACATCACAGAGAAGGAAGAACAGAAGTAGCTGCAAAGAACAGGGCTCCCCTACACCACCCTGTGAGTGAGAGTGGGGACCCAAAGCGACAGCAAGTGGGCAGGACAGAGGGTGACAGACAAAGCACACAGCTACTGAAGGACGAGAACTTACAGGAGCAAAGGAGAGTGGAGACACAGCAGCAATGAAATGGACTGCAAGAAGGATGGAGCTGCTTGGACGTGGTAGAGTCTACTCTGTTAAAGAACAGATACTCAACCCTGTATGATATAATCGGGGAGGAGGGTCACACTTGTGAGTGTTTTACAATACAGACCAGAAGAGGAAACAGCCAACCCTCTTCCCTGTTCCTTAGAGAAAACGACAGCAAGAGAGAGAGAGAGAGAGAGGGAAGGCAAGGGAGGGAAGAAGGGGTCACCGTTTATTTTTAAAGACTTCTCTTTTTGTCGCTATTTTTCTCTCTGCCTCACACACACAATGAAATAGCAATAACCTTCGGCCACAAATTCAGAGTGTGCAATGACGTCAGCAAAGGCTTCGAATAAAATCATCTTCTTCCCTCATGTAGCAATATAACACTGCCATCTTCAGGTCTGTGATTAAAGAGAGCCACAGTTAAGGTGCCGTTAAACTGCAGAAGGACCTCAGGAGCAAAACATACAGGCAATAATAAATGTGGAGTTTCAAGGTTAGCCACTAGGGGGCATCCTCCCTTGCCAAGTGCTACACAGCATGACGAGAACGTTCTATTCTCTGTTGGAGTGATTCCGTTAGCCACTACAATGGGGAAACGGCCGGCTGTGAGTGACCAGGCCTGCTGCCCCTTCATCATCAGAGTGACAAACTGCTGTACAGACACCTCTTTACACGCTGACTACTGTGGAAGATATTCTCAAAGTGCAGTCATCTTTCAAGATTTCCAATCTGTGTGTGTCCACACCTGCCTGTGTGTATGACAGAGAATGTTCTCTGAAGGTGACAGAAATGACATCACCGAGCTCAGAACAAAGTGCTCATTAATAGTCTCTCCCTCTCCCTCCTCCCATAGCAACCCCCCCCCCCCCTCCTGACTTACGTCATAAATAAGCAAAACTGCAGAGTGAGAGAGAGCTGCCTGGGATGGACTCCAGGCCCCCCTGCAAACCTGACCGGGGTGAGATGGAGGAAGAATGTGCAGACGAGAGGGTAAGGTTGAGAGACGACAAGGAATAGACGGGAGACAGCGTGGGAACGCAGGAACGGCGTGGAAACAGCAGGAAGGCGTAATCACCCAAAAATGCTAAAAAGAGAAGGTATAATATGTAAGGGTAGGTGACGTGTTTATGGGCATCACCGCCATTA
>JAODLC010000040.1:451309-461384 GCA_026781145.1 Hippopotamyrus pictus | reverse complement strand
GTGCAGTTATAGGTGACATCATTAGCTAAATCCTTGTAAATGTTTATATTCTGTTATCATATAAGCAGAGACTGTATTTGAAGACTATATTGCACCACTATCACTCTTATACATGCAGTAGCTGTAAAGAGGTTTATTCTCATTTTTTAATTTACCACGACACACCTATATCTCAATTTTTCATACCGGAGAAGCAAAGAGGATGTCAGCAGACAGCCAGCATGTGGCACAGTGGTCAGGAGCAGGAAGGTTCAGGAGCAGGAAGGTTCAGGACCAGGAAGGTTCTGGAACAGGAAGGTTCAGGAGCAGGTTCCTGCTATCTGCTTGCATTATGGGGAGCCCTCTCAGCAGCATTTTACTCTCTCCGTCAAATATACTCTTTTTTTCATGCGGTGCACACACACACACGCACACACACACGCACGCACACACACACACGCACACACAAACTCACGCACACACACATGCACTCACATAAATGTAGAATTGGTCTCTTCCTGTCTTCCAGGAATGCTTATATTATGTTATGCTCCTGACATCACCAGGGAAATGAGCAGAGACGTTGTCATAGTATTTCCATAGCAACTGTCTCCAGCACTACGAAGGCCGGAGCCACTCCAGAGAGAGATTAGAGGAGGGTGGAGGTTCATGGTGAATAATGAAGATGAAGATGAAGAGGAGGTACTAAATGCCCAGCTGCAGATTTGTCAACATGTTTTCTTTTTGCATTTTATCCTGCATTTGCTGCACAAGCAGTTGGGGCTGCATGTGTGTGTTTAAAACGACTGTACATACATCAAATTTGATGCCAACATTTTGATTGCACAAATATCTTTTTGGGAAAATTTCTGGCAAACTGTTTATCTAAACTGTATATCAAAATACCAATTCAGGAAAGATTCTCGCACTCCATAATGCCCAAAATTCTTTTATTATGTAAAAAATTTTATTTTCTGGGTCATGTGTGTCCTTTTTCCCAAATGGCTGTGCTGCATACTGTTGTTGTCTATCTGATGATGCGGTGTAGGATTTGGACCATGTTTTTGTCATTAGTAAAAACTAATTGCTTGAGAAATCATTCTAACCAGTGCAGTAAAACTCAGTGCCCAAACTGTTACGCTATTAAAATGACTCAAATAACAAATTGATGCTTTATTTTGAATTGTACTGGCTCACCATACCTGGGGGTCAGACAGCCTTGTTTTTCTCTTGTCTTTTGCTGGCATTTTCGCCCAGACTATTAATGTGCTCCTATATTACAGGCATTCGAGTCGATCTGTAATACGGTTCTATCATGAATTGTGTTAACCCTGCTTCCCATCTCATGTTGCAGCTTTGCAGTAGTTGGTAATGCAAAGTGCTTTTATTTTTAAGTATGGCCAGTTTAGTATTTAATCAGGTTAGAAGATATCACAATAAATATACTTTTATAACTAAATTTTAAATGTCGTTCATGCACAACGTGCTGTAGTCCAACGCGCTGATCCACGCGCATTGCTTCCAACAGCGAAATGTTTCTCAATTTCTGTTGGTGTTGTTATCACCACCGTGCGGATGAAAACAGTATTACAGTGAAATTCAACCCCAGGCGACACAGCATCGTTCCGAATTGGGGGGTGGGGGGGGGGCATAATTTCTACAGAGGGGTTAAATCTTATCATTAACCAATGATAAATTTAAAATCTATGAGTGACGGAGGGAGGCTCTCTGGGGACCAATCAGCTTTCAGCTGTGGCCGGTGCCTCTGTGGCCCCGCCCCTGTATACAGCCCAGCTGTGGAGATATCAAAGCTCCTTGAGAGAGTTGTATCTGAAGATCAATGGGACCATTGTTCTAAAATAGGAATTAGTTCATAAATTGCCTGACTAGTTTTCGTCTAGCCCACTGTATAGCCATGCACTTGTTTTCAGGAGTTTCAAGTCAGACTGGAGCAAGCGAATGCCCATTTGCCATGTCCTCTGCTTTAGGACATCTGCTGCTCAAGCTACTGAGCGTGTTTTTGAGAGGCAAGGCCTGTCTTGGGGCACAGGTTGAAATGTGGGACTGCGCTTTATAAACGAGGCCTCGCTTTCATCCGCTGTTTGGCTCAGCCATAGGACGGCCTCTGTGCTCAGGCAGTGATGCCTGGCAGGGAGTCAAGTTTCCAAGCAAAGAATGACAGAACAAAGACAGACGGGCTCCAGGATGCCACAGTTGAAAGGCAGCTCCGAAACAGCCAGGTGCGAGTCTTCAATCTTATCCGTCCATCTAGGGACACCTGGTACAGTCCTGGGAGTGGAGAAGGTCTTTGGTACTCATGCATGGGGTAGAGCAGGGTTATTCAAATCACGGTCCTCGAGGTCCGAGCACTGCTGGTTTTCCAGCCTTCCTTTACCTGTGAGCCAGGTATGAAGCCTCTGACCAATCAGAATCAGTAATTATTAAACTAACTACCTGGGAGAAGTGAAAACAAAGCCAGGATTTGGAATCAAGGTCCAGATTTGAAGAGCCCTGGGATAGAGTTTTGGAGTCCGTGCTGTGAGATCCAGTTTCATTTCATTTATTTAGCAACTGCTTTTATTCAAAGTGACATGGAACTGAGAAATCAAGGTTAGAAAGTGCCAGGAGATACTGAGGGCTAAGGGCCTTGCTCAGGGGCCCCACAGTGAAATCACTGTGCCGATGCCAGGATTTGAACCACAACATTCTGATCACAGGCACAGCGTCCAAACTCATTGAGCCGTACACCATACCCACCCCGTTACACCTGTGAAACTGGGTAGCACAAAAGCCCAAATATCAATAAATTTGGCTACCATGTTTAAATTAACAGCATTAGTTAATTAATTCAAAGAGCAGTAATTAATTCAACTACTGGCCATTTGTATTTCAGTACCTGGGCCGGTCTTCGGTGCTGTGACAATGTGACAATGACCCAAGCTGCGACTGATCATACAGACGTAGCTGTTCGTTAATGGTGTAGCATGTGCTGTGTACAGTCGCCAGCAGGTATGACTTCACCCGCCGCTGACCCTTTCTCAGAATTCGCATTTATACTGTTGGTAATAATAATATCTATAGATCAGATTGACTTGACAAACAATAAAAATGCTTTAAAGGGGCTTTTCCCAGAGAAGGTGTCACAGTGACAGTGCAGCCACCGGACTGCAGACTCCTCAAAACTGCACAAGCTTCCTGTTCTGTGAATTACGGCTGCATGAAAGTGTATGTGAAGGTGAGAATGTGTCAGGGTCACTGTTTGAGCGTAAGTATATGCATTCTTCCAGTAAGATAATAATAATAATAATAATAATAATAATAATAATAATAATAATAATGTGAATTTTAAAAAAGTTTTACCCATGTTTTGTGAAGGTGTGTTTCCCAGATTCACACACCAAACAGTAGGATGGTGGATATTAAACAATATGAAAATTGACCCCAATAAAACTAAAAACCAAATAAAAGCAAGTTTTGGAATATATCCTCTACTTTTTGGGTCTGTATGTTATGTCAGTGCTTGCCAAAAATAAGTCCTTTGTCACAAATGTATGTAGGGTGCGTTTATGTGTCTCACTGCTAATATTCATAGAACTTTCACAAAACCAATGTGCTGTGTGAATATAGAGTGCAGATGTTGTGTTTCTTGGTCACTTCTTATCAGCTGGCTGATACTATTTCTCAAAACAACAGTTTTTCCCATGAAAGTAGTTCACTTTTCTCAAGCATTACTCAGCATGTTGTCCGCTTGTCTCGTTTAGGGAGCTTGCGTCTCTTGGTTGACGGAGTCTCGAATCTCCCACGAGCTTGTGGTTTTCTATACTGGCAATTCGTCTCCGGCTTCGTGGCTTCGTGGTTTGATTTAAGTTGCGTCTTGTTTCTGGATCTGCGGTTTTGTTCAGGCAACATTTTCTTCTAGGTTTTCACTGTTGTTTTCTTGTTTTATCTTTCAGCTCCTCTTCCTTGGTCCCCTGTTCTGGTTCGTTTCGTGTCCAACAGTCGGGTCCCTCTTTTCGCACCTGTCCCCAAAGCTGTCGATCCGGTCACCGTCCCCAGGTCACTTCCCTGTCTCCCGCAGTGCTGTTGAAAATTTGGTGGTTGGGACTGTCCAGTTCAGTTTTATTTGCTTAAATACTGAAGTAAATAAAATGAGATTTTATCAAGTACATTGAGCCCTTTCATGACAATTATTATTATTTGATGGAAAATTTCCCCTAAAGCATGGGTGCGTGTTTCATGCAGTATATTACAGTGGAATTCTGCATGTTTTTTATTACCTTTTATGAACCAAGTGCAACATAAAGCATCTGTGGACAAAAGTGTACAAAATGAATCAGTGCATAAATATGTGGACCTTTGGAATCCGCAATGATTCCACGAGTTAATGTATCAGTGTGGCAGAGATGTAGTGTGGTTACAGAATCGGCCTTGGCAGAGCCTGTGTCTGCCCTGCTGGGCTGCCCTTACTGCCCATTTCTGTGGCAATTAATCACCTTACATGAATTTAGAGAACATGAGGACCAGTATAGCATTAGTAGCAATGAGTGCTATGAATTAGTGTGACAAGATTAGTAAGAATACTCGTTCCCCTCTATCTGGGCCCCCGTCTGGACGTCCAGGCTGTTTTTCAAAAATCGGTGGTTTGCCTGGGTTTAGTGTCGCATCCCACATGACCAAGCGTTGCAAGGAAGGAAAGGGCATCAATTTTCAATACACAGCAGCCCCTCAGTATCACGCAGCGTTTGCAAGGCTCGTGCAGACATTCATTTTAAAAATTAAATGATATGCACACCCTTTTTTTTATATATATATTCGTGCGAAGTGAACCGAGGCACCTGCTAAAAGATTAGCAGACCTTAGCTCAGCGTTCTGTAACTTTTAAAAATACAAAATTTCCTCCTTTTTTATTATAAACTGTTCGTATTTTACAACTACAGCTGCTGGCATGGAAAAAAATAGAAGCTGTTTTTTTTTTATATTTGTGACATTCTGTGAGCGACAGTGTGACTTCTTGTTTGTCTCACCAAATATGGCAACCCTGGCAAGGATGCTGTGAAGTGACTTGTTAGAGTCCCACCAACTCCTATCGCGTACGGGGCAGGACATTGGCTCAGACTTAACCCCAATTGCTCCAGGGACTGCACAACCATGTTTTCACAATTATATTTTGCCGTTGAATAAAGAGCCTGCTCAATAAATGTGAATGTAGGAGCAATTGCCATGTTCAGTGTTAGCAAGAAGGCGATAAGCTAACAGTTCGATGTTAATACACTGCGGGCCAGGATACCGTTAGCATTAGCATGTGTGTTGTGATTACTAAGAGGGTAATAACCAGCTCCCCCTTTGCGTGCAGGGATTGTTGCTCCAGCCTGACAAGTAGATTTATCCAAATTGCAGCATGGTCATAGGTAGAGACATGGAGGCCAGTGTGTGCTCCTCAGTTAGAAACCTCATAACCAACCAGTTTTAAAAGCTGAAAAGGGAATCGTTTGATTTTTCCATTTCCAGTGCAGTGTTTTTACTGCGAGTAGTGCTGTGGAGATGTAGACAGCTTGGTGCCGGCTACAGTAACAAATGGAAGCAAACTTTTAAAAAAATCAATAAAGATTCACACTGCTTCTCGTCTATTGTGGCTGAGCTGCTGGCTCTGTTCGCTCAAATTGCTGACTCGGCCAGATTGCAGCTCTGAAGGACCTACAGTACAGCCTCGTGCCTCTCAGGAATTCCACCCAGCTGCTGAATCCGGGTTCATGTGGTTTCTTCAACGTTACGTGTGAGAAAGAGGTGAATCACTGCGATTCAGGTGATACACTCATGGTGGTTCGTTCAGCCTGGTCTTTCTATTTCACTCTCTTCTGTATCAGGAATTTGATTATTTTACGTGTTACATATTACTTACTTGTCTAAAGTGGAGAATTACTCAAGGACATAGCAAGTTCTGCTCCTGTGGCCATCATACTTCCACGATAAGCTCAATGCACGGCTGGTAGTTCCTGTTTGGTGATCGATAGGCTTGTGTGTGATTGACAATATACAGCCGGCATATCAAAGATAGCTTTTAGGAACTGTGTTCCCCACAGATTGTTCACATTTCTGCCCAGAAAAAAATAGAAGACTTCAAAAACCCTTTCAGATACCAAAATTGCTGGTTTTTAATTTAAGTCCATACATTCCGTACTCTTTCAGTAAAACATATAAAAGCCAGATTACCATTTGATATAACATTTGTCTTTCCTTGTACAAAAAGAGAGTTGTGCCTAAATGTAAATTTTTAAGGCCTACAGCTAGATGGCATGATGTAACAGCTGTTAATAAATGCGCACAGCTGACAAGACACGCAAGCGGTCACAGCTGAAGGGCGCTTGTAAGTACAGTCAGGATGGCGAGTTCAGAGCCGTTACATTAGGAATCTGGTCCATTTTCAGGTGGAAAGGGTATTTCGAGGCTCTGCATGCCCCGATGCGTCTTTAAACCAAACATTTCACCATGTTTGTCCACAGTAAAAATGTAACTTGGAAAATCCTAATAAAACGGTTAGGGCTTTGGTTTGAAGGTGAGAGCTTTGTGCTGGATTCTCTCATGACCAGAAAGGACCCAGTGCAATGAGAATGGAAATGAGGCATGACAGCACGATCCATTTATTCTCTAATAATATTAATAATATGAGTAGATGCAGATCCTGTCAGGGGATAACGCCTGGAATGAATATGGAGTCTCCAGAAGGTTCTACAGGAATGTCCAGTGAACTGAGTATGTGTCTGTGAAAGCTCCTCACAGAATCTGTGGCAGACAAGTCACATGAAATACAAGAAATATGTTCTATTAAAAAACATGATAAATTCTGCCTGGTAAAGTAAACAAACCGGCGAGCAGCCTTTGATCTTGTTCATATAGATGAAGGATTTTCCATTCAACATATTTCAAATCCATTATCTCCCCGACATTCACATTAAGCTTAATCCTGAGGGAACTGCTGTTTGCTGATTATGCGAAATTGATTCCTGGGGGGTGAGTCACAAGTAGGTAAGTGTGATCTGTAACGCAGAATGCTCTTCTGCTTTCCGTTCTATTTGCTCAAAGGAATTTAATGTCTTTGATGAAAACCAAACATATTTGCCTGTCATAATTAATCCCAAATAAACCTGACCAGTGGTTAGAAGATGGGTGGTTGGATCAATGTCATTTAGATAGGAATTAACACTAATAATCTAAATACTGTCTGTAAATCAGTAAACAGCTCTGTATGGTTACCTGTGCTGGCACCTGTCTAACTCTGGTTCACTGCAGCCTTCTTTTGGTATAAGGTTACTAATATAGGATAAATTGATGGGTCCAGGTGAAAATCTGGAAAACTTTTATCGAGTTAAATAGAGCTATTAACCTCTTATCTAGTCAAATAGACTGGTATTTGGAAACCCCCAATGTAGAAAGCAAAAAGTGCAGGCAGAAACACAATTGTTGCCTCCCAGTTTGAAGGATGCTGAAATTACATCGATAATATTTTTAATCCAATGACTTAAGGAGAGCAGGGGTAGGGGATGGACACACTGCGCTTGCGCTTGTTCATATACCCTCCTTCGGACTCGCCGAGTCTGAGCTGCGTTGCGTTGCGGTCCGGTGCGGTTCGGTGCGTTCAGAAGCGACGCCGCTGGGGACCTGACTGGTTTCTCCATTAAGCACTGCAGCCGCACTGGTACCGCGCAAACCTTATTCTTAATTGTCAGCCGCACGCCTTTTAGCCAAACACGAGTGAAGCCATGTCGAACAAGGAGGGAAAAACCGAGGAACAGAACCAGTCCAGTTGGAAAGATTTTTTCTATAATCCGCGCAATGGAGAGTTCATGGGTCGGACAGCCAGCAGCTGGGGTAAGATGCCGGTTCATGTGAAGAAAGATGTAGTCATGAAATAGAAAGACAACGATACGGAGGTGGCAAGAAATTAGTTGAAATACATAGAAATGTGCCGATTTCATTCATTTAACCTTTTACTTTTTAACCGCAGTGCAATACAAAAAAAAAAAGAAAAATATTTCTCTTAATCCGTTTAGGGAGATGTCTTTAGGCTATTTATCGGGATATTTTAAAATAACTGCTTTCTATGGGCTAGCTAGGTGTCTACATCTAAATCGCTTCTTCGTACTTAAAAATCTTGCGGAATGACGGGTCTATTTGCAGTTATATGTTAAAATGAGACATTTAACCCAAAACACAGAGCAGCCGCTTTCTCTAAATTGTCTCTTGGTTCGAACGCAATGCAATGAGATACGTGAGACAGAAGCGCTGGTGAATCGTTCGACTCATTTGGACCAAATGGTCAAAACTGCCGATCTGTACACAGCTGTAGCGAAGTGTGATTAGGCAGGCGCTTCCATCATGCCACATCCTCTCAGGTTTGTATTGGCAGGTTTTTAAATGAAATAATGATCATATTAATAATTAGATTCATCATGACACCCCGATGGACAAAACGCAGCAATATTTATACGGCGTTATTTTTATGTCAAGAGCTGATAGCATCAAAGAGGGTGAGACTCAGATGTTGCTTGGGGGTGGGAGGTAGATATAACGAGCAGTGTCACCGCAGTGCAGTTAAATGTGCTTTTGAGTCGCTCATGTTAAGCAGGCTCGTCTTGAGAGGAGGACCCGCATGAAGGGGACGGGGCTAGACGTGCGGCGGTATTTAATGTCATCATGCCTTCTGAGTGACACCACCAAGGAACGGCCATGAGAAATGTCATATATGCGAATACGCATGTAACTTCCTGACCGATTACATTTGGCGTCCGCATCCACGATGCAGGTTTGATGACATTGATTGGAAACCACAGATCTTGCGGTGGATGCTAAGTTTTCATAAATAATTAGCTATGCTTTCGGAGCCCCACCAGCAAAGCTCGGTAGCGAAATGTTTCACGAGATTCAACACGCATGAAGGCAGCTACAGTAGCCTGAGAGTGCCGGACTGCAGCATCCATGTCCCCAGTGACGGACTCCACGTTCATTTGAAACGTGCATAAATCTGCCGATTCCCCGCTACTCCCAACCTTTATATCAAGCGTGCACTCAACGAAATATGACCGAAGGCATTTGTCAAAATAATGCCCATTTTTCCTCATATCAGTAGGACGTTAATCGATATAGGATTGTAGATAATCAACGGAAATGCATTATTTAAAACTGACTTGTAAAAAGCCTTTTTATTAAGATTTATTATCTTTGCTGGAGGTTTTCCGCCCATAAAAGCTGATATAACATTACGCTGTAATATGAAGCAATCCACCGCCGAAGCGATTAATTGGCGTAAAGTTGGAGCAGCGAGGCGCGGCGCCATCTCAAGGTCAAACGGGTTTTCCCAGAGAGCGCAGACGCTTTATGGGAAACGTAGTAATGAAATACTGCCTGAGATGCACGTAGTCTTATGTACTGGTGAAACGGAGATGGTCATTTTAGATATTATTTTCTTCTCCAGGGAAGAAACAAAATTTAGTACGATGGGATGTTGTAACACTATGCGGTACAAGAGTGGGTAAACACATGTTAGTAATAAACATATGATCTAGTAATTAATATTAGGTGGGGGGAGTTATTTGTTCATACAGGTGACGTGAGAAAGTTACACATAAGCAACTTATGTGTAACTTATAAGTCACATAGTTTTTACAGATCCATGTGTATGGCCTGGTGTTAAATGTACCCAGAGGGCAGGCTTTGCTGCCCCCGAGCATCTCTCATGTGCCACTGTGTCATGGCTTTTGGTACCATAGTGAAGTAAAGTCATTGCTAATGTTGCTGTCTTCACTCACCCCAGAGGCAAGTGTGTGTGACACTGGGGTGTATACAGGGGCGGGGCTACAGAGGCACTGGTCCCAGCTGAAAGCTGATTGGTCTGTGGAAGGCCTCCTCTCTTGTCACTTGCTGAACATATCATTGGCTAGTGATAAGGTTGGCCCTCCTGTATCAATTATGGCCCCTCTTACGCTCCCACCTTAATTGCTCCTGGTGTGACAAGCACACAGTGATATATAATTCCTTGGTAAGACCCCACCTAGAATATTGTGTGCAGGTTTGGTCACCATACCTCAAGAAGGACATTGCT
>JAODLC010000040.1:431652-442589 GCA_026781145.1 Hippopotamyrus pictus | reverse complement strand
CACACACACACACACACACACACACACACACACACACACACACACACACACACACACACACACACACACACAGTGGTATGCACCTTACCTACACACCAACATGCATACAGAGACACACATTGTCGTATACCACTATTTCTGATTACACACACCTGTATTTATCATAAAGTCAGTCTGCAGCGGGGGTGAAACGCTATTTAAAAATTACTAATAGGAAAGACGACATTTCCATAAATTATAGAGGCATCTGTATTTAGATAGTTTGCAATTATATTCTAATCAAATTACGACTGGGCCAAATGGAAAAACTAGAAAATACTATGCACACACAAACATGCTTTATATATGAATAGTCATGTCTTTGGAAATACACGGAACAAACGACCACAGCATGAAATGTCGGAGCCCCCGGTAAGGTTACTTAAAGATACAGGGAGCCCCTCCTGAGCGCAATGCAGAGCCGCGTGCGCAGAACAGACCACCGACAGCGCCGAGAAGCAGCATTTCCAGTAAGTAATCGCGCACTGATGTTTTTTGGAGAAGCAGGATTACGGTTTTTGTACAGTTTGGGTTAGTTCTGCGGTCGAGAGCCTTTAAGATACAAATATTGCATATCTAACACATTTCTTTGTGCTTAAGGAAATGTTGAATACTTTCTCTCATGCTTGAATCAAATAATACACTCGTACGCTTTTTAATAGACATAATGCCTTTGATTAAACAATATTTATAACAAATAGCCTAAACCGTGATGCAATATGTTAATAGAGCAGAAACACGCGTGACATTTTTCTTGACGTTTAAATTAGTTAAATACTTGTATACTTGCTTCTAAAGAATTTAGTGATGACTAGAATTTACCCATTTCATTAAATGATTGTAATTTTTAATCTTAATACAAGATGAGCATCTGAGATATTTCCATATGATTATTCTGTGCAATATATAAACATCATTTAAAAACTTACTATAACTATTAATCTAACTAATAATAATGAGATGTTCGTACTCTGTCCCAGAAAATTAATTTCGGTCATTATGAAGCCTGACAATTTATATAATACATATCTGTGTTAATCTTGGTAATAGAGTGTCAGAGAACAAGCTAATGTTATAACACAAAGTTTCTGACGTGTGCCCCGTTCTGATGGAGAGCAGGAAGAGAAAGTCCTCAGGGTTGGTGGTGGGCATGTTCAGCCCATCCCTGATTATCGTTACCCTGGGGGTCTACAGTGCAACTCGCACAGAGAACATCAGCATCGCTGGCTACATTCCAGGGGTCGTTGTAAGTGGGATTTACGCCTGTATTTTTATAAATCACGTCTGTATATGTTTAAATGTCTACACAAACCCACGTCTCCTTCACAGACCAGTATCTACTTAATATTTACCTTTCTAATATCTACATACAATGCACCCTATTCATATTAAATCACTATAAAAAGCTGTAACAATGAAACGGAAAACCAGCATGTAACACAAGACTATGAACAGAAAAGCTTTTAGTGAGATAAATTAAAGTTACAATGGACAAAGTACAAGTGGTGTCTGTCAATGGGCTTGGTATGTGTGTGTGTGTGTGTGTGTGTGTGTGTGACAGGTTGGCATGACCTCCAGGGGTCTCTTGTTTCACGTACTGTCATAAGCTCCAGGTTTCAGCCTATACTGGATAAGTGGGAATAAAATGGATAGATAGATGGATGGATGGATCAATGGATGGTTTGACAATCAATTCCTCTCCATCATAAACAGCACTTGTAGTTACTTGTGTTGGGTCTTACCGGTGTATCTTTTTGGGCGTTTTGGGACTCTTCCCTCAGGAAAATCGCAAACAGGTAAGTGCAAGGAGTAGGACTGTAATGTAGGTCTGTTTGTAGGAGTTAAAAAAGTAACACAGTACTGCATGTAAATCAGGGAGTTTGATTGTAGTACCGTACTTTGGGCTCAGTTCTGGCCTAGTTTGGCTCCAAACTTTTCACAATGCCCCATTTGTGTTTTACTGTGAATAATTGTCCTTCATTACCATCTTTTTTTGGCTAACGGTAAATGGCTTCAACCCAGAAATCATCAGGAGATGTTTCTGATGTTACCATAGCAGAAAATGCTTTGGGAGGTTAAAGGTTACATTATCTCCGTAGTCCTCAAAAAGAAGTGCAGTATGGGTACTGTAGTCCGTCTTTTTGAAGACAACGTGGATGATGCAGTAACTGCTTTGCCCACTGACTTAAAAAAGGGAGGGTCAACAGTTAAATATGAGATGTTCTTTTAATAAGCAAAATGTTAAATATATGTCGATAATGGAGTATAAGGACAGATGAAGATGAACATTTTGTTTTTTGGCAATTGATCACGAGCTTCTTGTCTAGGTCTTGGCAGAAAACATTTTTACAATGCTTTTTGTTGCGTGCAAGATTTTCCAAATTTCAAGACAAATAAAAGTTCATATGCCTTTCAAAATGATTTCACCATGGTTAAGTGTGTTATAAAGAGCTGGACAGCAGATTAGGGAATTATAATAAGAGGAAACAGCAGGCCGTCAGAGGGCTGTTCCGAGATGTCACAACATCAGCTCAGGGCGCCACCCACTAGCCGGTAGACTTGGAACGAGAATAAAGAGTTTTAAATTGGCAAAAATGTGTCATAAAATCAAGGGTGCTAAGTGTGATAGACAGGGCTGGCTTTCAGAGAGACTGAATACATACATATAAATCGACGAGATTCTTTGAAAGACAGACGATGTACTTCTGTTGGTGATGATTGTGGAAAAAAAAAAAGCTGTAGGACATTGTGCATTGTTACGGGAGTGTGTGCTGAGGACACCCAACCTGATCTCCATGATCTGTTTAGATCCTTCCAACATGACGCAAAGATATTAAAGGTCGCGTTGTACCTTGGACTTCTGGAATTCAGAAGCTGTCGGACTGTCGATGCGCAACACATGCAGAACAATCTAGTCAACACACTCATATAGAATAGGTAACAAAATTTTTGCAACATGCTCTTGTAGAACAGGTATTTGCTACAAAATCAAAACACGTCAGACGTTTATTGTAGCTCTAGTTCCATGCCAGTTCTCTGTCAAATAAATAATAAAATGAAATGGAATTAACTTCATAGGAACATTAACTTGGCCAATGTAGGCGACTGTGAGAGCTCCAGAGCAGAACCTCCTGGTGCCCCTGTTGTCTTCCAGCTTGTTGCTTCGATCGCCTTCCTTTTCTTTCTGGTGATAGACGGCGTCTTCCTTCTTTTCATCTTTGTGAGTACCCTGCAAGCTGGATCGCTGTGTTTAGAATTATGTTTAGCTAGATAATTGCATGCATATATAGGGCATCTTAACAGTGTGCATGTAACTGTTTGTGTATATTTGGTTATTGCACATATTCATCAAAAGTGGTTAAAGACACAGATTTATAAATCGAAAGCTACCGGTTCAGTTCCCAGGTTGTGCCATAGTAACTGTACAAAGATATACATTCCCTCTGTAGGACATGCGCCCCCTCAAGGCTGGGCGGTGCAAGTTCTATACCTGTGGAAATGACTACATCTATGAAAACGACTATATCTCAGTAGGCTTGCTGGTACTTTATGAGGTGTGACATTTTCTAACATGGAGGTTATTTTATGTAGGAGGTAAGTGCATGTAATATGTGCGTACAAGAGATAGATACTCTGGCTATTAGCCATTAAATTGGTACTTCTCTCAGTAATTCATTTTCCAGTTGTGATTCCAGTATCTGTTTGATTCCAATTAAATCTATGGATTGATATGAATCAACAGGTGGGCTGATGAATCAGTACTGTATTTTTCTGGTATTTAATATTGTATTTTTTCATCTTAGAATTGCATTTGCTGCACCTTCTGAGACTGCTTTGTGAATATGAGTCACATGATGTGGATCAGGCAGGGAATATGAGTCACATGATGGGGATCAGGAAGTCAGGAGTGGTCAGTTCTCCTTCGACAGTATGTATGCCAGCAGTTAGGGATGTCTTTCTGTTTACATGCAGTGACCTCATCGGAGATCCTGCCCACGCTGCACAAGTTACTCCCCTGTGGAAGATGTTAAAGGTTAATTTCCTTGTGCAGCACAAAACTCAAAAGTAGTTTCTTCCCCCGGTGCTGTTAAACTGCTGAACCCCTCCAACGGCAGGTGCACACGAGCACAACGTCTTACATACTCACATAACATTGACCCTCTTGTGCAATGTACGCATTATTTCAGACTGCATCCACTGTGTTATTGTTTTAAATTTAATTTCTCATTACTGCTTAATATGCTGTTGAACCTTATTTTTCGTTGTTTGCGGTTATTGCCCCTTAATTGTTGCTGTTTGCGACTAGTACGTCTTATAATTGTCGTTGACCCGTCTTGGACTTGTTAAATTAGGGAATACCATCACAATTTCATAGTTTGTTGTTCTCAGTTACTCAATGACAAAGTCGTCTCATCTTACATAGCAGCTAAAAGTGTCAAATTGTAAGTAGTGCAAGTCAATTTGCCTTAACGATGACAGCAGCCACACCACCCGAACTTCAGACTAAATAATCCACCTGAAGCTGAGCAGCTTTGGGCCTGGCCTGTACCTGGATGGGAGACCAGCTGGGAAAGCAGGATTGCTGCTGGGATAGGTGTTGGTGTGGCTGACAGGTTAGTCTATCCTGTGGTCTGTGTGGATCTCAGTGCAGTGATGGGGACACTGTACTGTAAAAATGGCGCCACCCTGACATCTAAAAGCAAGGTCCTGACTCTCTGAGGTCATAAAAGACCCCTGGGCATCCTTTGGAAGCGTAGGGCTGGTACCCTGATAAAATTACCCACTGTGATCTTTTCTAATCCGGCTTCCTAATCATGCCCTGTATCTCACTGGTGATTCTCTCCTGGCCATTCACCACCTCAGCTACTGTGTGGTGAGTGTACTGGTGCAGGATGGCTGCCATCACATCATCCAGGTGGGGGCCACACGGTGCTGGTGGCTGAAGTGGCCCCCCCATTGGTTCTGTGAAGTGCTTTGGGCGTCTTGAAAAGTGTTATATAAATGCAACATACATTCATTCAAAATCGATCTGGAAGAAATGCATTATGGGATGTACTGAACAAGAGAAAACAAGCAGCGCGACTCAGTCACACTGTGCTTTACTGTAATTTCAGTTTTTTAGCATAAAAAATGGATTTCGAGTGCTGCTGATGACAACATGTTCATACCAACACCTGCCTCTCATCTCTCCCACGCCAGACTGTTCTGGGAGCGGAGCTCTGGCCACGTTTCAGCCGGAACATGTCTGCCAAATCCCAGGAATGAGCAACCAAAGAATGACAAATGTTTCCCAGACACTTGGGGGTGTCTTCCCATCCTCTGAGATGTGGGCCACATCGCAGGTTAAACGTGTCCCCGGCTTCTGTGGGGTTCGCATATAATCTGCACCTGCCTATCCACATCCACATCCACATCCACATCCACATCCACACACACACACACACACACACACACACACACACACACACACACACACACACACACACACACACACACACACACACGTGTTACCAGTCTGCCTTTGTTCTGAGTCCCAGGAGAACCATAACCAATCAGTCACAGCCGATGTCTATACAAAAACATTAGCGGGTTTTTGTGTCGTCTTTGGAGCCAGCGGGAGAACACCGGTGTACGTCACACTCGCAGGCACACCAAAGTTATCCGAGCCGCGAGCCAGGAACCCCAACAAGGGAGAACCCACCCCCATGTTCTCGGCAAACCTCCGTCTTGAAGCTTCTCTCCTGTGTACGTTGTCCTCCTTTCCAAATCATTTTTAATAAGAAAGCACGCTAAGCCTAGACAAAAGGTAACTGGCCAGGAATTAGAACTTGGTGATCAGTGGTCACTGTTAACACACCACAGCACACAGTGCGCAACAACGAAATGTGTCCTCTGCATTTAACCCATATGCGACTTTCGTGACATAGCAGGGGGCAGCTAATTCAGCGCCCGGGGAGCAGTGCTTGGGGACGGTACCTTGCTCAGGGTACCTCAGTGGTGACTTGCTGGTGGGGGATTTGAACCTGCAATCTTTCGATTACAAGTGCGCTTCCCTAACCATCAAGCCACCACTGCCCTCAGCAGTATTGCGTATACCACTCCCCTGTAGACCCAAATGCCTCATTTACCTTTCTGTAACAGGTTTCATTATATATGGATACATTAGGTTTCAGATATAGACTGTACTTAAACCAGAAGCTGTTTTCCCCTTACACTGATTATATCTAGCACTTCACCCATGTATTCAGGCCCTTGCCCAAGGACCTAACAGTGGCCACTGTTTCAGCCGTGGGATTCAAACTGGCATCCTTCTGGTCACTTGCAGATCCACACACAGGAGATGCATTTTCCACATTCTACTGACATTTCCCATAATGCCTCTAGTAGGGTCTTCTCATGCAGGACAAAACTGACAGAGAGATGCCTTGTCTGCATGTACCTGTGTAGCATGTGTGCGATGTGGGTAGAGAACAAGATGCAAGGCTGTAAGACCACAAAGTTCATTAGTACTTTACGTTGATTCCCTTTAAAAATAACAGCCAAACAATGAGACCCCGGCTAGCAGTAACAGAGCCGACAACATTTTTTATTGTAAAATATTTCCAGCAACAATAAAAAGAATATTAATTTGTTTTAAAAAACTATAAAAGTTTAAATAAAACAAAAACATTCCAATATATTTAGTATAGTCAACTAGTTTTTTTTCTGTGATTAGGGAAACGATTAGAAAGAGTGGAGAGGGTAGAGAAGCATCGCCACCCCCATCGTAACTCTAATTGTACTTTCCGAAACGCATCATCCTGTGGCCACAGTGCTGGCTGAACTATACCATTTTGTTGTCAGAGGTCACAGATCTGAATGAACTATATTACCTCATGCAGATCTAAGGGGCAGTATTTTGATTCATTACTCAAAAGTGCCAGGGAGCTGAGGCCTGTATTACAAAGCGGGGTTACTGACTTGTCGGATTTAAGGTAGCCTGGGCAAAATATAAGTGAAAGAATATGAAGTCCATTTAAACTGTGGCACCTTAAATCTGACAAGTTGCCCCGATAAGACAGTAACCCCGCTTCGTAGTACAGGCCACTGATCTCAAAGGTCGTGTCTAATATATCCTCTGGTACTCGCAGTGAACGCGCCACACTGGGCCACAGAGGGCGCCTTCTACTGGAGTGGTACATGATAAAATAATGAATACCAGACTGGAGCGTATGCTGAAAGCTGCCCATAAGTCAACAAGGCCTTCGACATGACTGACTTCTCTAGAATATTCAATGATCGAATTTTCCATCATTGAAATCTCTTGTTTGAGGAGAAAAAAAAAAAAAAAAAAAAAAAAAGTGGACAAACATTAAGATTAAACCCACAATATTAAGAATTCTTCATGATTTAAACACGTGTAGAAGCAAGCAAACTGAAAGGCCTTGTGACAGGAACATAAACCTGAAGAGATTATGGAATTTAAATACAGTACTGCACAGTACTTTCTTATGGGGTATGAGAGTACTGTATAGTAAACATTACTAGACTGTTTAAACTGGCATGGGAGTGAAGTACAGTGCAATAAAATTGGCAAAAAAGCGCAGTACTATACGGTATAGTTATACAATAGTACCGTATGGTATTACTGAGTATAGCTGGATTGGCAGATGAATATAGTACTGTATGGTTCAGTCTGTTTAAAAAGTACCACAAGGCAATGGCATGAACCACCCAAACATACATCTCCCCCCCACGCAATCCAGTACAGTACCACTATTCAACAAAGAAGCAACATGCTCACATTTACCGCAACCATCTGAAGTACCTTTGTTTGAACAGAGTAAAATCAAAAGTACCGAATTACACAATTAAAAATGCAATGTGTTAGAAATACAATCCTATAGACCGAATGCTAACATCGCCAGAGGAAAAATGTTTTTGCTGAAGTTCAAGTTTATATCCACCGTTTATATTATTTCATTCAAATTATGTGTAAAACCAATATTAGAGCGATGATTTGACTATGTAAACATCGTCTGATTAACATCCTTGGGGGGGGGGGGGGGGGGGCGGGGGGGGGTTTGAGGCAAATGTCTCAGCTTCACCCATAAGCCTCAGCAGAGTAGCAAATGGCCCAAGACACAAAACGAGGCACATCGAGATTCCCTTCAACTCGGGGCCGTATAACGAAAAAGGGCAGGATTGGACACAGTCATGACATCACAAATGACCTGCAGCCATGGGTCACAGAGAGAGTGGCGACAAAAGGAGAACCAGAAAACAGGAGTGTTTGGGCACAGACACGCAACACACAGTAAAAACAGCATAACAATTTTTTTTCCACTTTTTAAAATGTCCGTCCAAAATATACGGCTTTCCTTTTCAAGTTGACCTTGAGTTCTTTGGCGTCAGAAAATATTAAAATCCTCACTGCACAAGAATTACAAAAATCATGTGTGATCATTTAACTGATCAATACAGGAGTAAGATGATACCAAGTATCGAAATAATTCAATCTGGAATATTCCAAATATAAAGTGCTTCAAACATTTCTCCCCCACAAATGACAAAAGGAAAAAAAAGTTATGTACATCTATAAATAAAGAAAACAAGGAAACGTCTATTAAATCACTCAAACGAAAGTATGTTAGAAGACATGCAGAATGTTCCCTCCACTAAGACGTTCCTAGCTGTTGATAGCTATCTAGTTTGTGAACGTCAGAGACCGCACAATAGAACGGCGCGGTAGGACTGCGGCTGATTCACCAAGAACGACAAAAATCTAAATTTTCCAAGAAAGCATTTTGACTATTTACAGAGATCACGATCTGCTTTCATAACGAAACGACGAACCACAAGACTGAACATATTTAAACTTCAACGGCAATTCATGCCCAAAGGATTCCTGAATGACTTCCCTCAAAAAACTGGAAAAGAACCGACTGAAGAGGAAACAGAAACACAAACAGCTTCCGAGGGGGTTTGGAGAAAACCAATAAAAAAAAAAATAAAAATCAGGCAAACATCACGTCTGCCTTCCTGGTCCCACCTTTCGGTCTACATCTCGATATCAGGTGTGGCCCTTTCTCCATCCCCGGCGAGCAGCATTCCCAGTGCGTGTTCTGATGCTGTGTTGCTCCAGTGTTAAACTTGCGACGGTCACGCTGATCGCATGGCTGATCGCAATGGCTGATCGCACTCTTGGCCGTGTGCTAACAACCCTTTCCGACTATGGGGTTTTCCCTTAAAAGACAAACAAACAAACAAACAAAGATTACTAGAAAGAAGGAAAAAAATATATATCAGCCAACACCACAAATACAACGAAAGCAAACACTTACTGACTGCCATACTTGGCAGTTCCTAGGGCATTCCGAGTGGCTTCATGCTGCTGCTTTAAGTCCTCCAAGACTGCACAGATCTCCTGGATGGTGCGGAATGTCTCTTTGGGGTCCTGGATAGTGAATAGAGAGTATTCCTCCTGCTCCTTCTGAGGACCCTGGTACACAGAAATGCTGGCACAGGCATCTGTCAGGACACGCAAACGACACGGGACATCAGCGCACCTTTCAAACTAGAATATCACCGCTAAACACGGTAAGGCTGCATAAAGCAATGGTACCTACTGATAAAGTCACTCAGGCGACATGCTTACCTTCCATTTTCTGGAGCTTAGAGTAGTTGGCAGAAAAGAGGGAGAAGATCCTTTCGGTTTCACGGTCACAGTCGATCTCTAGCTGGAGGCTGGCTAGGCTAGGACTGGGGAGTAAGAAAAAAAGAAAACCCTAAAATCGTTAAATTTTACCATGCAGTAACATTTTTTCAAATTTTTCTATGCCGAGTGGCCGCTTATCCACAAAGGTGTTAGTTCTTCCACTGTTCACTAGGTAGATAACAAGGGAAAAAAATGGGTGAATCTCAACACGCGTACTTGACCGAATTTGCATTCTCGTTTACTGGTCTTGCGTCACCTTCCATTGCTGAAGACCAGTTCCAAAACCAAGAACAGAAGTTACAGAGGATGGTAAAAATCCCTGGATGCTGGGTCTTGCTCCACCCCAAATATCAAGCATGCATCAGTCGCATCCTTGCAAAGACCACAAGTACAGTCTGTGTCCTCTGTATTGAGATTCACCCCATAAGAGTCACATCAGCTGGTGTATTCAGGGAGTGCCATTGGGGGGGGGGGGGCTTACGTGCAAGGCTTGCAGCCGGGGTGGCTTTCATTCAGGGCCCGGCAGCAGAGCCAGGCCCCGGACACGTAGGCAGAGGGATGGTGGTGACTCCGCCGCTTCGGGTTACAGCGGCTCACCTGGCCCAGAACCTCAACCCAGTCGCAGACCTCCACACAGTTACTGGCCTGGATGTACAGAGGCCTCTCTGAGAGCATCACCTGGAACATCTGAGGAGGAGAACAGGGCATCACACACGCGGAGACTCTACGCGGCCCGCCCCTCTGCCGCAGGGCTCGTGCGACACTCACGTTCTTCCGACTGAAGGCGTTGTCATCCACTTTCTCCACCCCCAGGATGGTCTCCACTGGAATGACACACTGAGACTCCTTTCCTGTAAAGCAAGAAGATTTTCAGAGCTACAGGGACCCATCCTGAGCCAGAGAGGAATCCTAGCATTGAGAAAATCCTAAATTCAGAAACACGGGCAAAACTATCAGACGATCATTGTATACTTTGATGACCAGTATTTTACACCGTGTGAAGACCTCAGATTTCGTCTCTAATGAGGCCATAAAGTTTAAAGTTCTGCCACCAACAGGACCTCGCTGTTGACGGCTTTCTGACCTGTTCAGCACAAAGTTTTTATAAAGCAAACATCGGTAACACTTTACTTAAAGTCCGTATGCGTAACGCATTATAGATACCTTCATAATGCATTATAATGCATTCATAAAGTATTAT
>JAODLC010000040.1:399951-431368 GCA_026781145.1 Hippopotamyrus pictus | reverse complement strand
ATGCACTATAAATACCTTCATAATGCATTATAATGGCTTATGCTGACTATTATAATGCATTATGAAGGTATCTATAAAGCGTTACACATACAGACTAAGTAAAGTGTTACCCAAACATCTTTAGTAGGAGCACTAAACACAAAAACTGGAGCCAAGCTGCTCAGAAGCACCAATAAAATCGCTTTTCCCTCCCCTGCCATCGGCACCTGTAACATTTTCCCCGAATTTTACAGGTCAGACATTGTTACGATCAGGTATTGTGGCATCTTGGTGACGGGAGACACCGCGCCGGCATGTTACATCAGGACTGACAGAAATGCTAATGGGGAGGGGGAGGGAAAAGGGGCAAAAAGCAGTATTTACAGGAATGAGGGTCCCGCCAGTGAGGAGAGCAGCTTACAGCCCCCAAAAGGACAGCCGCGAAAATAAGCAGCTAGTTTGGAAGGGCTGTTTTTAAGAGGATGGCGGAAAGATTTACATACATTTATTTAGCCAACGGTTTTATCCAGAGCAGCATACATTTGTGAGAAAGCAGGGTCAGAGTGTTCCTGGAGCCATGGGGGTTAAGGGCCTCGCTGAAGGCCCCCACAGTGACATCACTCTAACAGCCATGGGATTTGAACTGGCGACCTTCCGATCTCAGGCACAGATTCTTAACTCACGGAGTCACAAACCGCCCCCATACGGGAATCTGGGACTCAATGGGGACTTTATTTTGCTTTGGGGGTTAAGGAAACTGAAGGACAGAAACTGTGATGAATCACGACAGCTGGGTGCCTGTGCTCTGACATCTGAGCTGTCGGGGGTGCAGTGTGGCTCAGCGTGTTTGGACACTGTGCCAGCGACTGGAAGGTCGTTGGTTCAAATCCCAGAGTCGGCAGAGTGATGTCACCATTGGGCCCCTGAGCAAGGACCTTAAGCCAGGGACTGGCTGAACCTGCTTTCTGAAAAATGCATGTCGCTTTGGATAAAGGCATCCACTCCGTAAACAAAATCAAAAATGCATCTGCCCATTAAATAAAATATTTTACCAGTCAAATCCCCCATGCCCCGTTTTGGCGCTAAACCAGCAGAGGGCAAAAACGGCCCCCAGGGGTCAGACTTCAGATGCCTGCCATGTGCTATGCCAAGTCCGGAGAGGAGAGTGCCCGCTACCACACAGTCTGACTGGCAGGGCCCATCTCACCCTTTTGTTTGTGGTAAGACAGCTCCCGATTGGTCACACGAAGCCAACGCTTCTTGAAGTTCTTGCCAATCCGCTTCCTGCCCTGTGTTCGCTTCTGTACCTCGCTGTCGGGGGTGGGGGGGGAAGAGACCAGAACTAGCATCAGTCTTGGAACCCACTGCGGGCGTAGAACATTGGAAGGACACTGATAACAAGCTCAGTCGTGGCCAGGAAGCAGCCGTCTGGTCGCATATACCACGTATTCCAGCATTCAGCTCCGTGCATTTCAGCCATGATGGGCCAACAGACTCACCCTTCCTTCAGCACCATGGCGTCCTCCACCCCGACGGAGCCCTTACTCACGTTGGAGGAGATCTCATCTAAGAACTGGGAAGGAGCAGGAATTCAGCACAAACACAGTACAGAAAATAAGCCTTACATACAGTCCAAGATAGAGACACACAAGCACAAGGTCGAGCAACGTTAAATACCTTCTTAACTTCTTCAACATATTTCTCTTCTTGGAATGACTTGAAGAATTCATACATGTAGGATTCTTTAAAACTGGACTGCATTGCAGAACAACAACATGGCAATTTAATTGTAAGAAAATGAGGAAATTAGACACAAACGCATTGAACGACACAAATGCTACTAGCATGGTAAAGGGTCTTCGTAATTTACATGTACAGTTAGAAATCCAGCATATATACAGTGAAGCATTTGAATGCAAGTGTCTGTTGAGTAGCCAAGGAGACTGGAATCCATACCAGCTTATTCCTTGACAAGCTGCCCCAGCTTCCAAGAGTCTGGATGGTTTTGGAGATGAGGGTCAGGGTGCGGGTCAGCTCATTGTCCTGAAAAAGAAGACGTCACTCCCAAAACGCCACAGGCCCGAGCCGCTGCAGAGCGGTACGGAGTGGTACGGAGCGGGTAAACGTACCGGGTGATGAGGGCGGAGCTGGTAGGTGTGCGGCGACAGAACAGCCACGGCGAAGAAGCGCAGGAACACGAAGCTGCTGACCGCGGAATACTGGACGTGCGGATCGTCTGCGAGGGACAGGGGTGAGATCATGGGGAAGTCAGAGGAGGAGAGCAGAAGGCAACGGCAGAGACAAAACAGGACTGTAGGAAAAACAAAACAGCAGCGGGTGCAACTGACTGATGTGTCAGTTAAACACAGTGTGCAGAACTCTGCAGAAACCTTAGAAGGTTCCACAGGGATGCATGCAAGGCTGAACGGACTCTGGTGCCTTTTTCCCCCCAAAGGCAGCCATGAGACGCTAAAATAGCCAACATGTTAAGAAAAATCTTAGGTTTTGTTTCTGCAAACCTAATCATTTTAAGTTCTAAAAACAATCCTGCTACACCTTCACAAGGCTGTAGGCACACTGCAAGACAGGAGAGGTACAGCCATATACTACCAGAAAAATATTTATCAGAACTTACTGAAATGTGCCAGTTTGTCAACTACAAAGCAATGAAAAAATAAGCACTGCTCCAACTTCCTCAGAGATGGAATAACTAAAAGAAACCTGCTAAAGACATAATCATTTTTACTAAACTATTCAAAAAGTTTTGAATCAGTAACCTGGAGTTCGAGACAGAAGTCACTGCTGTCCAAAGAAACCCAAACCACTGCATTGAGACTTTGCCGCCCCCTTGTGGCCAATAAGCACAAAACGTGTTTAAAAAGGCCAAGAGAGCGTGTTTGATTTTCCTCCAGATTCTGCTTTGGATCATTTTCTTGACTCGACTCCAGTTCAATATCTAATTGGCTGCTCAGACATGTGTGACAGATTCATTAAAAATTAGCTTTCGGGAGCTAAAGGTGGCAAACAATTAACCATTCCCTAGCAATAGGCGTGTTAGTGATGCTTTGATAATCCACCATCTTTCTACCAAGTCCACGGGCTCCCTCAAGCATGGCAGCTATTGTGTAATAGCTTAGCTTGCAAACTGTTTCCAGTGTTTTAGCTTTTTAAAAGACGACATAAAAATGGACTTAGGAGCTATAGGGCGCAGAGGGAACCTGCCCCCCCCCCCACTTTTAGTATGGATTTTTTTTTTTTTTTACACGTGTGGTTTTCTCTGCATTGCTGGACAAATCCAGTCCACTTACTGGTTCTTTAAAAAAAATAAATAAAATCCCTTAAGAAATTGCTGGTCCCACTTCTCAGGAACCCAGTCCACTTACTTTTCCTTTAAACAACTTAGTCTCTATAGACTCCCGACCAGGATTTCCCACTATCCTGATCCTTAATGCCAAACACTGACTTTCCATCTGAGTGCCAAAAGTCCAAAATGAACATTTGTAATTACTTTTCAAAGAAAAGTAAAATAAATTATATGTCATTTAGAGAGACTAGTTACTAGCTGGACAGTAATACAAACTGCAGTAGTTAGTGAAGTCCTGCTTGCAGCTTTCTGAGACTTGCCTGAACGGTCTATTGATTTTACTTTCAAAATTACGACAGCGCTAAACAGCGGCACTGAATGCACGCGGAATATGAAAAACCACAGAAAGAGGAATCAAGAGACTACAAACAGAAACTGAAATGTTAAAAACAAAACGCCGAGTTAAACTCCTATGAGAAACGTACACAGACCGTGAGCGAGTACAGACGTAACGCACTGGCTTGATTTATGAAACCGGTTTTCAGATTTTCAGATTCACTGTGTGATGATCGACCTGGGCTATATGTCCTAAAATTATATCATGATATTTTCACAATATCAAGATTTATCATAATATTCTAAAATTCATATGTAAACAACAGTAAAATATGACGACCAGATTGTTTTACAAAGTTATGTAGCGTGTAACAAGCATAATGATAAATGATGCCAACAACAGACTTGTACCTTGATGGAATTTGTTTAAAAATAACTCATTATCACCATTAATCATGCAACAAAAGTGTCTTACATACACTTTTATTATATATTATATAGATATTTAAACTAATGACAATGAATATTCGAAATCACAAATATAATGTTTATCACCATCAATCCAGCCCTATGTGATAAAATATGCAAATGACTTGTCATCTTTAGATATCCATTGTCCTCCTTTTAAAGGCTGGGACTGTGAAAATGACCCCCCCCCAGTTTGATTTTACTGTTGACTGCTTATTTTATCCCTGCTTACTGACTATTTTTTCCATGAACATGTCAGATTAAGGCATAAGTAGATGATCCTTGCATGCAATTTAAGCTTGTATTTCTTGTATTATATGAATATTTATCATGCTTTAAGATGCTTTACTTTTGTTTTTTCACTTTTACCCTATACGTCTAACTTCTGGACGTTATAGACGTTTATGCATAGTGGACTGAATTACAATGGAAAAACATTTTACTGCCAAAAGCCTATTTTCCAGGCCAATCTATCACAGAGTACAGTCACCATGGAACAGAGGGCGGAAGTATAAAGTTACTCCCAAGTTAACAAAATGCACTTGATATAGCAGACAACACGCAAAATGAGAATAGAGCAAATAATTTCAGCATCAGCCAGTTCACAGCTTCTCCTGTAATGATTAATATGTGATACAGCACAACGCCCCTGACGTGTTGGGGAAAGCAGATGACCATTAAATCCCAGTCAAGTTCAAATGTAATAATCATCACACCACAGTTTAAGAGGGACTCAAGGATGTCGGAATTGATACATACTAACATACAGAAATAGGCATATTAAAGTGTTGATGTTCTTGTTAAATCGTGTGTTAAATGTCTGTTACTCTGACATGGTCAAAAATACACATATTTACACATTAGACTATTATCAGAGCCTGGAAAATGACATCCATCATTTATACAAATAGCGTAATCATTAGCCTTTAATCAGCCTGTTACCAGTCACTGCTCAGATATTTCCCCTTTTCCATGCACAAAACTTTTGCTTTGGGCCAATATTTGTCCCGTTTTTGTATGTCTGAAGTCAATACTCGACAGAACAAATGAACTTTGTCTTTGGTTGAAAAAGACTCACCGGGAAAGCGCTTAGAAGCCAGGTGTCTCAGGGAGCGAAAGACATCGGACATGATGGGCGGGCAGCTGACGCTGGACTGCGTGATGGAGGAGAAGACCTTCTGCACAAACTGCTGCAGATTCTCCTGCAAAGACACACACCATCAACATTACCAGACAGACAGACAGAGAGACAGACAGAGAGACGGAGCAAGAGGCAGACAGAGAGAAAGAGCAAGAGGCAGACAGACAGAGAGACAGACAGAGAGAAAGAGCAAGAGGCAGACAGACAGAGAGACAGACCTACCTTGTTGGCATCTGGATTGTCTCCATCTTTTTGTTTTAATGGATCAATTTCACATGATTTGTTGGTGTCACAGATCTATGAAAAACAATAATTGATTTTGAATTCTAAAAGGTCAGAAGAGATTCTGCGGCTGCTTGACGTCTGATGCGAATGTGAGGTTCACCTCGTCCAGGACAGGCTTGAGGGTCATGGTCAGGTAACTCCGGCCCACTATCTTCATCATATCGTCGATGCAGCGCGTTGCCAGCGAGTTCCCCCGAAATATGGTGTTTGCTTCCCTGGATGAAGAAACATCACGGCGGTCGGGAGATTCAGATGGCAGGCTACACTACTCCATGCCAGTCATGTAATGGGTACCCCCCCTTCAACTTTATAAGCTCTGTAATGTTTTAGACGAGTCAGGGTGAAAAACAAAGAAAGAAACGATTTGTTATACATCCGAGTATGCATGCTTTTCCACTCGTGCAGTGTTTTCCAAACCGGTCCTCACGGACCCCAGACAAGACCTGGGAGGGAGCGTATACATGCACTGGCTGGGGGTCCAACCATCAAAGAACTCTTACAAACAGCATGAAAACCATTAACATAAATACCTGCGTAACTATGCGTAAATACCTGCAAGCGCTTCTGGGGAGAACTGACCATATGAAACGTAAATGGTGATCATGCTCATTCTGACTCTAATAATGTCCAGTGGACTGAGCAGGTCAGAGCTTGCTGCACGGAAAAGTGCAATCGCACGTGAGAAAATCAGCGTTGCGATTCATGTAGCCAAACAGAATAACAAATGAAACTGTCATCTTGTCTCCTATGAAGGGATTTCCAAGGTAGCGCTGCACTCCGGAACAGTATTTTCAAAAACAACTGCAGTATACAACCAATACAATTCTGAATAATGGGCAATTTTACGAGCTTGAACCATAGAAGCTGAAGTCAAAGACCGATTCAGCACTGAGCAGAAATGCTTTCGATTCAGAGAGAAGACAGAGCAAGTAAAAAAAAAAAAAAAAAATGGTCAAGACCGGTTTCAAGTCCATGATGGGACTTAAGTTCTGCAACACTGCCAGCTAACGGCTAGTCGACAGGAGAACGCAGCTCTCTGACTGCTAATGAATCTCATAAATTCTCAGCTGGGTCTTATCTGTGAATCAAGGGTCTAATCCTACACGCCCCGAGGATGGAAAACACTGTCGACCTGAATAACGTTTCGCTGGGGAAGTGAGGATCTGGAGGGTCGCTACCATTGTTAGCATGATTAGCATAACCTTAGCGAGGCCTGCTAAAGGAAAATCAAACAGCTTTATGGTGCCACCAGACCCCAAGAACTCTAGGCTGCATGGGTCTGAAAGACTGACGCGCGATGATTTATAAATCCCCCCCACGACTGGTTTAGTGTGGCCGGAAATCGGCGCGGCGTTAGCATTTTAGCATGCTAGCTCATTAGCACGCGGTGGGCTGCACTCACTGCGTGTTCTCCAGCTCCAGTGCCGCCACGGCCGTCACGAAAGGCACCAGGCTGTTGTGGTGCAGCAGCAGGCGGACCATGGGCAGCACGGCCTCGTAGCGCTCCCGGCACAGGTCCCCCAGGACGTGGGCCGCTGACGCAGAGATGGGCTGGGGAAAGGAGACGAGGGACGGGCATCAGTGCCGGCAGGGAGCGGGCCGGGAACGGCTGGGGCGAGGCACAGGCCGAAATATGGCCGGCTGGGTACCTTCACATCCGGGGACTTGAGCATCAGTGCACGGAGCCGCTCGTAGCAGGCCGAAGGCAGCACCGTGTCCTCGATGTACGTCACGTTCAGACGCAGGGAGCCAAGCTCGTCCGCCTTTGATGTCTTGCAGTTGCCCTTCGGTTGTAACAAGTACCTGAAACCAAGAGAGATCCCTGTCAGGCCCCGCACAGGTATAAAACAACTAGACAGGCCGCTGCATCTTCCACACAGACGGGAATGACGTAAAGTCCTGAGATCAGCAACAGCGGACACTATTGGTGCACTGACGTAGAAATGACCAATAACAGACAACCTCAGGGCTCAATAACTTTGTTGTGAAAGATTAAGTATTGGTGATGTTACTTCTTAAGATCCCATGAATACATATAGCAGCCACACCATATAAAGGCAGGGAGATGTCAATGAGGTAGCGGCAATTTGGGAGACTGCAGCAAGACCCTAAGTGCTGAATGAGCTGAGGAAATCCCTCATCTCCCATCATGAAAAAAAAATGCCCGATTGTCCGATTTAAATCAGTATTTTAGCAGTTGTATCTTTAGCTCTGCTGTCAAGTCTGAATACTGACTTAAGTCTAAATATCGTGTGTGTGCGTGTTATGCATATAGTACACTATGGGGAGCAAATGTCCCCACAACGTGATAAAAACCTATTTTTACATTTTGGGGACAATTTTTTAGTACTCACAAGAGGAAACTCAATTTCATAAATATCTGTGGCTGCTATCGGCAAACAAAATGCCAAAAGTTATGTGTATTTGGTTTGGTTACTTATGGTTAAGGTTAGGGCTGGGTAGGGGTTAAGGTCGTCATGTTGGGATTAGAGTTTCCCCCCATAGAAACGAATGGAGAGTCCCCACAAAGATACGAATACAAACACGTGTGTGTCAGGAGGAGGGGGGGGGCTCTTGTTCTCACCAGGCCTGGTGAACAGAGTTTCTGCGCAGAATCTTGACTGAAACTCTGGTCTCTCCCAGGAAAACATCCTGGGCCAAGCTATTGTTCCACAGGTCGACCCTGGAGGGGAGGGAAGAGCGAGCAAAAGGCTGACAATGCAAATCACAGAAACAGAAATTTAAGTTAGAAAAACTACAACGAAAGCAGCAGAAGACACAGTCCACACAGCAAACACAGCAGGTCTTCAAAAATACAAAAAGAAAAAAATAAACATCTCTACCCATCCAAAGTATACATGCAAGACCTTTGGAGACCTTCACGGTGTTACCTTGTCCACCAGGCCAGTCCTACCTTGCTGAATAACCAGTGTGCAATCGAAACAATTAAAAATACATCGTTAATGATGTGCTTGATGACTACTCACGCTCTACTAACCACGACAGGAACGTCGCTTTCACTGTAAGTCGAGGCCTGCGGCGAAGTGGCATTCAGAGAGAACCACTTCATTCTTAATCGTACCGTGACATTTACAGTGGCTCCACCCCAAGGACTGCCTCTCCATGTTTGCTACATATTGCTCGTACTAGAACATTCTCTGAAGACGCTTACGTGTGCGTGGTTTTACCAGATGTACAATTGCACCCCCTACTGGTCAGATGGAAATGCTGTTTGAACCTAAGTTCCATAAAACTTAACTATATTGTAGTTATCTTTGAAAATGTGGTTTATGTTACTCCCATAAATGTACAATCATTTATTGTAAATGCATTTACTATTTTCCAGATTTATTTATTGGGATGGATGACTGGTTGGGCTCTCACTTCCACCCTCCGGGAGAAAAGCTTAAAATCGAGGTGAGGACCAAACTGACAGGGTTAAGGGGTTCCAAAAACCCAGCTTCGGTTCAGCCCCGGGCGCATACCGGTGGACAGCATCTCCCTCCAAAGAGGAGGTGTGACTCACTTAATCTCCAGCTTGTCGAGGTCTTCCTCTTCCACCTGGAAGTGAGACTTCTTAGTATAGCTGCTGGACCGGGTCACCTGCCAACAACAGCGGGTCTTGTGACACGGGAAAAACAACCAGTCCACCATCACGCAGTTAGTAACCAGTCATTGGTCCATCTTGGTGACCCGTTATCTTACTCCTGGTTTGGTGCCCATTTTTACCTGCATGCCACGTTTATTGTTTTTTTTCCTCATTTAACTGTAAAAACAGGCAGTGATGTCAGCCAGCCACTGCATCTGCCAAAGTATTTGACTAAACACACACGACACTGAGTCAGTACGAATCCCGCCCACTCAGCTCCTCTGATCGGCCTGTCAAAGTCATTATCACACCAACACGCTAAAAACACACTCCTGGGCTGATCTCTCATATCTCAAAATCTTAAATCTTCATGGCTAAAATAATAATAAAAATGGATTGAATGTGGGATATGCTTCTATGTTACTTCCTCTCAACAGGAACTGTCAGATTCTGATGGGAAATACAGGCAGAAATTTGACCACCAGTAAATCAGAACTTGCTTCCTTACTATATGTATATGCATAACCCAGTTAGTGGAATCATTTTATTTAATAAAAATAAATAAATCTGAGCAAATTATGTTCAAATTTAATCTAAATTTCAAAGCATTCAGCATTTTGGGTCAGCATTTATATATATCACATTTTTTGTCAGAATTTGGTTTATATAGCATACTGGGTATATACACTTAACTTCTCTTGGTATATATACTAACACAGTTGAGTGCATGTACGGCCTGGCCTACCACCTCTCAGTAATACCCCAGAGCTTCAGTCTGTACCTCAAAGTAGAAGGTCTCTCCAAACTGGGGGTTGCTGGTTTTCTTCTTCACCTTGGTCTTCTTTTGGTCAGATCTGAGAATTACAGCGGAGGGTGAAGGAGCCAGATGTGGGCTTTCTCCGCATGCTACACGCATGGCAGGGCGGGGGCCTCAGGCTCACCTGGCAGGTCCCACGAGCGACACCGTAGCGTAGGGGTCACAGCTCTGCCCGTTGACCAAGGGGAGACCCTGACACTCAATGATGCTGCAGGAAGACAACAATAATGAAGCAGAACGTTCTGTGCAATGCATGAGGACCATCAAATCACTTTTCCCGCTTAAGTTCTTACTAGAACGGACATAAACATTGTGGAGCGGACGGGAGCTGGACTCCTTCCTGCAGGATGACAGCCACCCCCCACCCTGTGCACACCCCCCCACCCGCCAGCCCTCGATCCCCTTCCATTTACCGGACCACCAGCTGCTGACACACAGATCCGTTATCTGTGATGACTTCATTTAGGCGCATCTCCAGATGGACCTTTCCCTGAAGGGGAGGAAGGGGGGCGGGGCAGAGGAGGAAGGATGTTCATCATGTGACCCAATCAGGTGGGCCAATCAGGTTGAAGAGGTGTAGTCAAAAGTAAAACTCACTCTGGAGCTCATTATACTATTGCAGTGTCTACACGTTACTTATGACCTATTATTTTGTCATCGTCAAGAAAAATACGTGACTGTTGAGCGCCAGGACCCAATCGCTTAACTAGCGCGAGCGGTTTTCCGTCTGCGCCCAAAACACCCCGTAGCATGCTGGCTTCAGACAGACACAGTACTGCTGTCAACGAACTGCCAAGTAATTATGCTAATGAGATGACGACGCCAGTTCTTTCCCTCCACCAGCTACCCGCGCTGCCGATCTTCGCATCACGCCCGAGCTATTAAACGGGTGTTGACGAGTCCAGCGCCTTACGAATCAGTGCTAGAGTTGAAGACATACCTGGACCTCGGAGTTGGCATCCACAGGTTGCAGACCAAACCAGTGCTCCTTCCCGCTGTACTTACTCAAATCCTCTTTGCGTATCGCCACTTTTCCTGGAGGCACACGCGCAGACACACATGACCAGGATTCACAAGGAACCACACGTTAAACAGGCATGCGGGTGGGCACACGCATGTGCGTGCGGACTTACCAATAGGGAGGGCCCTCTGGATAACAGTCTTCGCATAAACATAGAAGGATAAATATTGAAACGCCCGCGGGATTTCAAAATAGAAGTCTTCTCCATAGAAAGGACTGGAAAACAGAGCAAGGGACAAACAGCCACCCGTCAGTCTCTCTCCTGTTTCTGTTTATACTTCTATTTTAGCAGACGCTCTTATCTGAAGTGACATTACGACCGCGACAGCAAGATCAGCCAGTTCCTGAAGCGACTGGGGGTTAAAGGCCTTGTTCAAGGGCACGACGATGAAATCACTCCACCGACCTCGGGATCTGAACCGGCGACCTTCCGGTCACTCGCTGAGCCCCGCACCACAGCCAAAGAAATGTCAGAAGAGGGATTTTTTTTTTTAAAGATTTTAAGTTATTTGGTTAAGACTCATGCCAGAATGTAAGATGATATATAAAAAAAAAAAAAAACACCACATCTGAATAAGAAAAATTAAAAGCATTTAGCTTTGTTCATGTGATCGTCATAATGCTCTCTGTTCACTACGGGGCGTTGGAGACGAGCAGAGTGACGAGGGGACGGGCAGCAAGTGGGTGGGGGACAGGAAGAGAGGTGCGGGGACACGTGAGGGATGAGCATGTATTTACAGACAAATAACAACGTGTGGCTGAGGTGCACTTCCTCCGACAATCTGAACGACCGAAATGTCAACACGCAAAAAAATTAAAGTCTGTACAGCTGGGGAACAGCAAGGTCTATGAGCATGAAGAACAGTCATGAGCCCATCTCTCATCAGGTGAAAGAGAAAGGCATATTTACTACTTCAGTAAACCCTGATAAAGGGAGACTTTAAAAAAAAAAAAAAAAAAAAAAAAAAAAAAAAATCCGCACTGCAAAGGCCAATGACGGGCCGGTCAGGTGACCCCTGACCGGCCAATCGCGTCAGCCATACAGGCTGACAGGCTTATCGAGAAGCAAAGGGGGAAAGTGAAAACACGCCCCATTACCTGAGATTTTTCTCAAACACTTTGGTGCGGTACACCTCCTCCTGGTCCAGGCTGATGGTGCAGAAGGTGCAGCCATCCCGGAGCCAGTTCGGCCCAGAACAGGAACCCAGATTCTTCGCTTCACCTGTCAGTCAAAGCACAACGACAACGGCAGTTACACATCACTCTGCGTCGGCGACCCGTCGAGCTCAACACAACAGATACAGATGAAAGGGCCAAAATGGAAATCTGAAGAAGCAGAAAAAAAAACTAGATTTATTTTTTTAAATAACATATGTTGAATTTTGTCTTCTGAATGATTTTTGTTTTCTGTGATCTTTCGTTATGTTATGTGTGAGTCCAGTGTGGGGTCCTGGCATTGATCAGCGGATGTGGCGGGGGTGAGAGGAGATGTACATAAGATGTGGTTACAAGCCTGCAGTGTCAGCTTCCTCCCAGTATGCTTTGGCCTTCCTGTAGAGCGCTGATTCACAGAGCAGCACCAAGCTGTTTCCCAACACGCCTTTACTCAATCAATGAAGAAGCTGTACACTGGCGCACACACATACTCACACCCCCGCCCCCCCCGGCCCGCCCTAAGGAACTCATCACTTGAACTTTGATGCGAGACCCGGTTAAATGTCTACTTTATAAAACAGTTAAAACTTAGTCTATACATTTCATTCAATCTTGTTCTAGAGTAGAAAACCTCAATACAAAAAAAAAAAAAAAAAACTTCTTGTATTCTGGGGTCAGGCCCTCAAAGAGCTTCTTAAATAATTTTTAAAAACAATAAAACGTATGTGATTCTATGCAAATCTTAAATTTTAAGTTCTGGCTCATTTAGATTTCATGTCGACTCTTCGTGCTTCAGAAAAAAGGAAAAAAAAAAAAAAACAAGAACTTTGTCAGATTTTACTGTTCAAATTCTAGCAGCACCCAGCAGGGCAAGACTTCCAGAGAAAGGCTGCTCTGTAACGCCACCTGTAGGACTGTTGCTGTAGTGGGGCGGCGGGGTTCACAAAAACGGAAATGTGTCACATCGCAGAGTAGAGCGCCCTGCTGACCCACGATCAGACAGAACCTGCCCGGCCAGCGTGGACCCCGGAACCAGAGTACATCATATCCTGCCACGGTCCACTGGCATCAGTCTGTATCTCGAATTACATCTAGTATAATCGCACAGAACACAACAAAACAGATCGCAAGCTCTGACTGAAGAACAGCAGCATTAAAGTATTACTAAAAGAAAAAGACATTTTACACTTGACAGTTATATAACGAGTCTGATTAATTAGCACCTGCAGATCAGATTCCCCTCTATAAAATGTAAAAACACAAACAATAAATCAAGATTCTATCCAGAAAACTTCATCTTAAAACACCACAAAAAGAATCCATTAAAATTTTCCTTATACAAAAAGGATTAACCAAGTTACGCTGTATTTCTACCATATTTCTCTTTTCTCACTTGCCGTCATCCTCATCGCCGTCTCATTCATGAACTGGCCCCAGCTGCAACTCATTTTAAGGCCCAAGTATAACCACAATAAATTCACTTTCAGCAGGTCAGGTAAGCAGACAAATACGTTAGAGTTACATTCTAATTAATGCAACAGTAATACTTAAAAGGTATAATTCATCTTCAAAACTACTCCCAGACATCAAAGAACACTATCAGTGATATTATTATTATTATTAATAATAATATATCTCAATCTCATAATGAGCTCACAGTAGGATAATACCCATTATCCCCCTGCAGTTCAGATAATATCACATTAGAAATATACATTGAAGGACTTCAAATGATATTTTCTCGGCTACAGTAACAAAATAAAAACACATTAATTTTTTAAAAATTAGCAAATACTGCTGGCTTACTTCCTGGAACAAGGGGAGATTTTGATAAAGTGTGGTGGTACACGGGACATAAGTGCGATTTTCAAACAGCAGACCAGTGTACTTCTACTCCGCTGTGGACGGGCTGTTCCACACATCGCGCCCCCGTCCTCCTGCCGGGTTCTATGGTTTAATACACCTTAACCAAACGCAGGTAACACGAGCAGGACACATGCACCGCCCCACTGCAGGTCAGTGTCCCATGCATCCTGCCTACAGGGAACCGAGATGCTGCTGAAGGGAATCGGACGAGCCTTAAGCAGCTGTAATGCACACAAACAAACATGACTTAAGTAGGACCACCCGGCCATCCAGGTAACACAGTCTCATAACGATCGCCGACACCTATATTCAGAGAAGCATATGAACCGCGACCCCGATGAGCGCTATTATCTGCCAGACGCTCGCAGAATCTGCCTGTCAGGTGTGTAACACAGACTCCCAGTCATGTTCTTCTTTAATGCATAATTACTCCGAGAAGGAAAAAAAACAGTTCAAGCCAGACATAACTAAATAATTAAAGGGAAAGCAAGCTAACGTCCATGATATTAAAGAAAACATCACCTATAATCACGAGGGAAGTGCGCATACATTTGCATAATCAACAAGTCACAAGTCAAATGAAAGATCATTCAATAAATCATCTTATTAAGGAAATGTCACTAAATTAATTTCACCTAGTGTAAACATAGTGAAACTGGTGAAATCTATTATGGTTCATCGGAAACAATTAAACCTATGTAAACTTACAGCGCCTGTCAGGGAATTTAATTAACTGCTTTTAACCGCAAGAGCTCTTCAGGCGAT
Source organism: Hippopotamyrus pictus (assembly GCA_026781145.1). Classification (NCBI taxonomy): domain Eukaryota; kingdom Metazoa; phylum Chordata; class Actinopteri; order Osteoglossiformes; family Mormyridae; genus Hippopotamyrus; species Hippopotamyrus pictus. The sequence goes on along the minus strand of JAODLC010000040.1, from coordinate 416,642 downwards.
CGGAACATCTTGTTTTTAGCGTGTATCCAAAATAAAATACATGGGAAATATGCATATAGGTAATATGCAATCAAGCGGGAGACCAAAAACTGGCCATCATTTCTCTCGCTCATTCTCTAAATAAGCAAATTAATTCAATCCTAAAAAATAGGAACCTGAATGACTAAATTCTCATCCGTTTCCCTTAGAAAACAATGTGCGCCGGGATCAGTGACACCAGGCCTTCTGGGGATTCCTACGGCACTTTGAAGCCGGAGCGGAGTGACCAGGGCCGCCTGTAAAGCGCTGTAAAGCCGGACAGGAGTCACTTTGCTGGAGTTACTCTATGCCGAGCGACAACTTCCTGCCAGCAGCATTTCGCAAGTTCTCTCCAACGGAGAAGTGATATTATAACATTTCGGGACATCGCGGTTCCTTAAGCCTCCTCTCTCACGGCCGCCGTCAGCCGTCTGCTCTTTTGGAAAGTACGCGGCCACTTGTGAATGTACTCCCTGGGAACCGCACCGAAATGATGCGGGAGAGTTTGCGGCTAGCCGTGAAACATGGCACCGTGTGACATGGCTGTTGGTGCGCCCGCTCCGGGCTGCGCTTTCCGCACAATGCGCGTCCCCTTCGCCCCGCCGCCCGGGACCACCACCGCGCTCCGAAACTCCCCGATACCGGGGCAGCAAATTGTGCAGAAGGGGACCCGTGAGTTGGCGGGGCCCGGGGCAACATCCATTCACCTTAACAAAGCGCGATCCCCCCCGTGCCCGTTTCATTAGCCTGTTAACACCGATCGCACCGCGCCCCTTTCCGCGTCCGGAGCTTTTCCGCTCCTGGCGCTTAAATGCGGCCCCGGACTGGCGCCCCACACTTACAGATCTTTCCCCGGAGACTTTGTAAAACCCGAATTTTCGTGTCGTCGTCTTCCGCCATGGTCCGAGCGGTAGGCACGGCCGTACAGTAGGTTCACTACTTCTGACATCCGTTTAAAAGGCGAGTGCAGGGCCGACGCAGCGATTGGCCGAGCGCGCTGACGTCACACCGCGAACTCCGTGTGAATCGGCCCGCGGGGACACGCCTGGTGGAGAGCACTGGAGCGCGCAAACGTAGCGCGCCGCGCCGCGACACCGGGCCGGATCGGTGGCGATCTGCCTGGGGAGGGAAGGGGACGCATGGCTGCATGCGGAAGGCTGCAGAACGGTTTGCCAGGTACAAAACGTCAAAGAATAGGCATGGAAGACAAGCATACGAATAAACACTAACATACATAATCGGCAATGCTGATGAATACACACATAGGCAGGCAAGCACTGGAAAGTTACATTTTAGTAGTCAAAGATTTTTCTCAAGTTTATGCTTGCTGTGGAATGAAGTAGTTAAGATTTGCCTGAAATTCATAACCGCTGAATTTTAAAGTAGCGAACTGTGACATCCTATATCCAGCAGGTGGCCTCCGGCGGCGCTACACAGGGTATAATCGTCTATAATCTAGAGGACAGGTTTCAATTTGAAGCTGTCCTATATAACAGGAGCTGTTTGGCTACCATTGCCAAATTGCCCGTAGGTGTGCATGTGTGAGTGACTGGTGGTGAGTGTGCCCTGCAATGGGTTGGCACCGCATCCTGGGTTGTTTCCTGCCTTGCGCTTGTAGCCACTGTGATAGTCTCCAGATCCCTTGCGACCCTGAATAGGATAACCGGTTAGGTAAAATGGATGGATGGATGTTTGGCTGCCTAACCAGGGTACTTTAATGTATCCATCCACAATCTAATGGATGGGGACTTAGATATTTGAGCTAATTAAATTTCATGTGAATCTGGTGATCTTTTATGCACAGGGAACTTTATACGATTGACTGTGAGGAGATGTGAAGGGTCTGTAAACAAAATACTTTTAGTATGAATCATGAGTCTGTGCAAATTTCATCACCTTTCAGACCAACAGCAGGCTGAACTTGAAACAAATGATCTGTAAAAAATAGGATTTCAAACTTACCAAACTTACCTTTTTTAACTTTTTTTTTTTTTTACCATGAGATGTAGGATAATGAATTTAAATAAATGTATGATGTATCGTGATGTAAGAAAACTAGGCTCAGCACGTAGAAGTCCAAGTGAAAGCATCAGTGTATGGTGTCAAAATTATATTTGAAGCACCTGAAATATTCAGCTGTACGCAAAGCAATGATGTGGGTTAATCAGCAACAGTTGGTGCGTGTAAATATATATGGTTTTATAATAAAAACTAGATAGATGAGTTTGACACATATTTGGACTGTCATTTCATTGAGTCTACAGACAGTTTGAAATGGCTACATTAGGGACAGATAAAATTTTGTACTTTCTCAGCTAATTTTTTTTTTTTTTTGCATCGATATGTGTGAATGTACACTCTCTGCTGGAAGTGAAAGGCACTGCATTCTTGATTTTACTCCATTTTGGAGGATGTCAACAAATGCAGATTTTACTGAATTCTTCTTCAGGCCAGATTAACGGCAGGTTCATTTTCTAACAAACCTCAGTAACCGTATTTTTCATGTGGCCCCTTGAATCTATTACCTTGAATATATTTCCATATTGCAGATTGTAGAAGTATAATTGACATTTTTTTATGATGCCCATTCATCAAATGAAATGCACCATTTCTCCCAGAAAACTGTTGCAATTAGAAATGTTTTGGTATATATATGTTTATTTCCTTTATGTGCATTGGATCAACACAAAAAACAGAGAAAAAAATTGACATCATTTCACACAGAACTCCAAAAATGGACTGGACAAAATTACTGGCACCTTTTCAAAATTGTGGGTAAATCGTTTTATTTCAAGCATATGATGCTCGTTTGAACTCACCTGTGGCAAGAAACAGGTGCTGGTAATATAGCAATCATGCCTGAAGCCAGTTAAAATGGAGAAAAGTTGGCTCAACCTTTCTGTTGTGTGTGTGTGTGTGCCACACTAAGCATGGAGAACAGAAAGAAGAGCAGAGAATAGTCTGAGGACTTGAGAACAAAAATTCTGAAAAAATATCAACAATCTCAAGACTACAAGTACATCTCCAGAGATCTTCATATTCCTTTGTCCACTGTGCGCAACATAATCAAGAAATTCACAACACATGGCACTGTAACTAATATCCCTGGATGTGGACGGAAGAAAAAAATTGATAAAAGACTGCAACAAAGGATACTCCGAATGGTGGATAAACAGCCCCAATCAACTTCTAAACAAACTCAAGCTGTTCTGTTCTGTTCAGACTCAGGGTGCAACAGTGTCAGCTCGAACTATCTGTCGACATCTGAACAAAATGAAACGCTATGGAAGGAGACCCAGGAGGACCCTACTGCTGTCACAGAAATATTAAAAAGCCAGACTGGAGTTTGCCAAAATGTACTTGAGGAAGCCAAAATCCTTCTGGGCGAACGTCTTGTGGACAAATCCAAGCGAACAGGAAGGGGGCGTGTTCCTTGGCTTTTCCAGATATATAGAGCAGGGGTCTCCAACTCCAGTCCTGGAGAGCTACTATACAGTTGGTTTTCTATCCTACCTGGCTTCTGATGAGTCACACCTGTTCTCAGGTAAATACCAGGAGCAGGTGTGGCTCATTAGAAGCCAAGTGGGATAGAAAACCTACTGGATAGTAGCTCTCCAGGACCGGAGTTGGAGACCCCTGATATAGAGATTGTTGCTCAGTACATCGCTTGGCCTGAAAATGCGTTTTTTTCTGTACAGTGATGACTTTAGGAAGATGTATGAGATTTAATTTCATTATCCAAATGGATGTGAGATTAATGTGGCCTGTAAAGCTTTTTGATCATGAATATCAACAAAGCAAAGGTGGAAAAGGGACAAACTGTTGAATTTATGTTTTAATAGCAGGAACTTGTGTCAGGGTGTTGCTTGGAAGGTGACTGACAAAGGAATAGATTAAAATTATCCAAATCATTCAGTCCCATCAGATAAAATAAATAGAAACAATGTTAATGGCAGAGAAAGCAAAATAAAAATAGCCCGTTGTAGACCCATAGCCATGTAATAAGATAACGGGTTTAACCGCCCAGCCTCAGCCACCGCAATCTTTTGTTACCGATCAGGCACGTGGCCAGTTAGTAAAATGACCAGTGAACCCCCCTCAAAATTTGTCTCACCCCCTGGTTGGCCAAAATTTACCAAGCCCCCTCTCATCGGTCATCAAAATCTATTGAGATGGTATTACCGGTTGGTATTATAAGGTTGCCCATCTTCTGGGCCAACCATAACGAAAGCAATGGATTTTTTTAATTCCCTAACTGTGCGACACAACTGGCTGCAGTCTGTAAATCTGAACCATGACAATGTAAGGTCCGCTGGAGAAATCGGCGCTGATACAGGGTTGTACTTGTGTCCCACGGCGAGTGAGGGCACCTCATTAGGTCTGTTATGTGGCTTTGAGTCCAGCACTGACGCATGGAGAGCACTGTGCCTTTTATCTGCTTCCCCTCTCTTCACAGGAGATTTACCCCATAATCACACGATATATGCACGCCTTCTGTTTGTTGATCTCTTCTTATTCATTTCCTAAAACTGCGTTTAACGACAGTTAAGTGTAAAGTACCGGTATGGTGCCATATGTTTGTTACAAAGTTACGGTTTACCGCGGAAGTATACGTGGTAGAAATGTGGAAGAATTAGATCATCATATGTTACACTTTAAATATTGTATGAATATGGAAATTTTAATCAGCCATATCGTGAAAATAACAATGGCAGTTCTAAAAGCATACTGATACATAGATCTCGTATTAATACAAACATACTGAAAGCTTTTAAAGGCATTAAACAGAGAAACTACAGTCGCTTAGCAGTTATTTTTCGCAATAAGAAGTGATATGATGGATACTGATTCTGCCATACAGCAGGAGGAAGTTATTTGTTAACTATTCCCAAAAAGGAAATTGAAAAATATAAAAATAAAAACAACATCTTTTTAAAAATGAAAAACTACCAATTATTTTTAGAGTGAAGAAAAATATATTATATTTACATATATATTTTTATTTAAAAAAATCTACATAGGTGTACATTATCATATTCAGGTAGGGAATTAAATCATCAATAGAAGCTGAAGTAGGGAGTAGGTAAATTCTTGGTTGGCCAGTTAGCCCAGTGGTCCATTTCTGTTGGGATCCTTTGGCCATATCATGGGGTCATGGTGGAAAGATGGCTCCTCCTTGCAGAGGAACTGAAGCCCAGCTGTGTGATCTGTTCCCATGGGAGGTTTGATGCTTTTCTTGCTGTAGCTGAGCCCATCTTTAAGGTCCCTTTCATAGTCAAAGGCCTGGCTTTTTAGGTTCTCCGGACCGACTTCTTTCACTCTTTCCTTGGTCGCAGCTTCTTCGGCAGGGTACGGGAGCACGGAGCTGTCGCGGAATGATCTCAGCATTTTTTCTTGGGCTTGTTTGACTTCTTGATAACAGTCATTGCTGTTAACCCTCTCCTGCTCCTCTAGCTTAAGGGCTACAGATGAATCTACGTTTAACTCCCAAGCCTCTTGTTTCGGAGCTCGCTTTACTCCGGGTATAGTGCATGTAGTCCTTGGTGGTGACTTGCTGTCACCATCTCCCACCTCAGCTTTAATTAAGTGCCGTTTTTGGTGTATACTCAGAGCAATGGTCGTTTTGCAGATTTTGGGGCAGTAGTAGCAGCTGTAGCCCTTGCTGTGTTTTTCTATATGCTTTTTCTCATGGCTCCTCTTGGTGGCGAGGTACAGGAAGCGCTGAGGACAGAAGGCACAGCGATAGCGCTTTTCCGTGCTCACAGCCCTGGCGGTGTTCTCGAAGCAGGAGCCGTTCTCCACACAGGATTTGCAGACGAGGTCCTTGTCTTCTTCGGGGCCATCAAAACTGTCCCTAGTGGTGCACAGCTTACCACAGACCCGGCAGAAACAGGGGCGACAAGAAATCACATGTGTCTGCAGCGAGGACAAGGTGAAAAACATAGCACTGCAGGTGTCACAAGTATAAGTCATCTTGTCACCACTGTTCTTCAACTGGCTTCTAGTCTCTGCTTTGTCTGATGAGATTGTGTCATTTAGGCTGTAGCCCATATCCACGCAGCCCCCCCGAGTCTTCCGTTCTAGGACCTTCATGTCTTCCTTCACATGTCTACCTAGCCGTCTGCTATGACTCCGTCTCCTCTTGCATCTCAACTTCTTTGGTTTTTTCTTAGGTTTGTAGGAATAGTATGGACGCCAAAGTTGGTCTGCCGTGTCTTGGTCAGTGGCATCATCATATGCTTCTGTTTCTGCAAGTGAGGCGACCTCAGTTCTTAGACGTAGGTCTGGACAATAGCCACTCCTTTCTATGTTGTTGTTCAGGTCTTCCTTGTCCACTTGACAATGGGTCTTCTTTCTTTTTCTTGAAAAAAGCTTAGAGCCCCTTATCCTCCGGCGGACGAGGGCCTCTTCACCAATCTTTACTGTGATCTGGCAGAGAGGAAGAACCCGACTGTCCTCTGATGGTCCTGGACATGCAGGCTTGGCAATGTAAGTTTCAGTTTTCCTCTGATCCCTCCCAAGAAGATAATCAGCCATAGTTTCAGTCTGATGGGAAGCACCAGTAAGGGCCTCCAGCCGGTTCTCTAAGTTAAGAGATCTATCACGGCTTTGATCTAGGAAGGGCTTGTCATTTTGGAAAGTCTTCAGTGCTGCTGTGGATTTATCATTGCCTTGCCTAATCACAGAAGAAACTTTATTAGCTGGATTTGAAGCAAGGGAAGGCATGCAACCATATCTGATGACTGATGGGCCACTGTTGTCATCATAAGTGAAGTTGGTGCATGCCTCCTTCATGGAAGACACTGAAGGCCTTGGTCTCAGTGAAGGTACTCCTTCAGAAGACAAGGGCTGAACTACATCCTGGTCACATGGCTGATCAAAGGTAATGTGGGGAGTCACAGATGCGATCACTTTAGGTGTTGCCATGAATGTTACAGGCATATTGAACAAAGAATCACTCGAACAGACATTTGTGCCGGTCTCGTCAAAAGAGACTGTGGGTGAGCTGCAGCCCAGGGAGAAGGTCTTGTTGGGGGATTCCTCAGGGAAGGTTTGACTATACGTGTACCGCCTCTTTCGAAACGTCATCGGTAGAAGCCTGTAGAGCTTAATGGGATAAATGCTGCCCTTGAAACTGCCCATCCGAGGGTCAATCCCGTGGTAGGATTTCTGATGGTTCTTCAGGATGTAGTAGGTCATGAAGGTCTCCAGACAGAAGATGCACTGATAGCGGCGTTCCCCTGTGTGCCAGACCTCGTGCTTGGTGCGGTACTCAGCCAGGGCAAACACTTTGTCACAGTAGTGACACGGGTATGCCCTTTGCCAGGAGTGCACGTTCTCGTGTCTCCTCAGGCTGGACAGGGTCACATAGGCCCGTTTACATACACTACATGTGTACACTCTCTTGTCTTTCACCTTCCTGGTTCTTCCATCTACCTCCTGCGGTTCCTCAGTCAACCCCTTGGGAGTCGAGAGGTCGTTTGAGCAGAGAGATGGCTGCAATGAGATCTCCCTCTCAGGTGTACTTCGTTCATTGCCGGCAGAAGATCTATCTCCGTCCTCCGTGCCCCTGAGGTCGCATTCGGTTTCAATCGTCTGGGCTTTGTTGCACACCTGCTCATGGTTACGCAGTCGTTTCAGGTGCATGAATTTTCTGCAACAGAACTTGCAAAACAAATGCCTTGCAAACCTCTTCTTGGGGATTTGTGAGTGTCTGCTGGGAGTTGCTCTGCTGCTGAGTGTCTCTGGGAAGGAATCGCAGCGGGAGGACTGCAGTGATGGACACGGAGGGCTTGTCACTCGTGCTGAGGCAGGTTCGCTCACAGGTAGCTCTGTTGTGCTGCTTACCTGATTGTTGGTATCTGAGGATGTGGATGTCAGTGTGGATGCTGAAGGGGTAGCTATAGCAGCGGTTGAAATCTGGCAGTCACTGCTGGCCAGCACCGGAGTGCCAAGGGCGAATGTGGCAGGCCTGTGCCGTTTCTTTAGTGGACCTGAGCTCTGGTATATTTGTGATTTGGGCAGTGCCAAAGATGGAGCCATGTCTTCCTTCTCGCCTTCCTGGCTCACAGCGTATGAGTGTTCGGAGAGATTGTGCACAGGCTCGCAAAATTCGGGGGTGGAGTTTTGGGTGAGGAGGAGGCCTGGCTCGACGGGTCGTCTCCCCTCACCCCGCAGGCCCAAGGGGGCTCCAGCCTCTGTTATGGAGAAAGCGTTGGTGATCCGGGGACCGCTGGCACCTTCTACCTCTTCGGCCCGGGCCGTCTCGTTTTTCATCAGTTGAGGACTGATGGACGTAGGGGTATTGCTTGGACTGGCTGTTTTGATTGGCTGCTGGGTTTGGCAGGAGGGCACACTGGGGCCTCGCTTCTCTTGTTCCACCATGTTCTCCAGAAAGGGGATGCCAAGCCTTTTTCCTGCAGCCACCAGCAGCCTGATATCCTCAACACCCATAGGAGCCACTTTGGAGCTGTAGATGAAGTTAAGGATGCTGGCGAAAACCTCAGACCTGAGATCCACCAGCTCCAGCACCTGGCTCAATGAGCCGGGCTCGGGAGTGGAGAAGGTGCTCCGGAAGTATCCGCTTGAGGCGGCCAGAACATTGCGGTGAGCCTTGAATTTGATGTCCTCGACCACGATGGTTACGTCGCAGAACAGACCGCTCGTGCGCTGCTCGTTCAGCGAGCTGAGAATCGCGCGGGCGTGGACGCTGTCCATCAGGCCCTTGGTGTTGGCCGACACCACCGTCATCTGCAGGGAGGACAGCACAAGCTGCGTTAGTAAGAATGCCGCACATCAGAAAGAGGAAGTAATGTCTATGTACGTTGTGTAGGTAACTGATAAAGACAATACTTTACACAAGGTCTAGGAACCATGACAAAGTGCAGTTCATCTACAAATCACTGTACATATATATTGTTATAATTAGTTATAATTAACTGTAGGTATAATTATAGTTTAATAGCGCTTTCCAGCATTTAACATTTCAACATTGTTGATTTTAATGTGTTTTTTTAATGTATTGATCTCCTTATTCTGATATCTATTCTGATCATTTTTGTCCCCCTCTTGTGGATAAACATTGACATTGAACCACAATTTTATCACACACACACACACACACACACACACACACACACACACACCTGAAGGCTAGTTTCTTTCCGTGATATCGTTTGTGAGTACACACACGGCCCCTAAAGACACTTTTTTGTCTGTGATTCTCTCTATACATGAAAGGGCCTGTTCTATCTGGGCAAGTTTGTTTATGTAAAGGTAGATATCTGTGTAATGCTGTGAATTTACATGAATACCCATATTTGCACATTTGCTTACGGTAACATGCGTTCGCTTGTGCATTTCCCATTAGCGCATCACAGTAAGCAAGCAGACATTTTAAAACGGCACTTCCTGTGTCTCGCTTATGGTGAAACATGCAACTGGGTCCTGCCTGATTCACGATCTATGTATGCAAATATAATGTTTTCGAGTGCGTTTACTATTCGGTAATAGTAAGGCAAGTGACGCTTTGCACGAAAACGGGCGTCGTGATGGCTAATGACGCGGTCTCGGCCACGAAGCGCGGGCCGCGGCTCTGAGCAGAACCACTCCGGAACGGTAAACCCAAGCAGCCTCGATAAGCCCGCCGGGCGCTGCTGTGCTACGGAGGCTGCTGCACGCCCTTCGCCCAAGAGCATGGCAGCCATTTTACCCACATGTTCACAGAGAGGGGAGACGGCAAGATGGCCTCCAGGGGAGGGGGGCTTTCTGCCTGATGATATTCGAAGATCCCTGCCCGCCCGCTTACGATATCTTTCCGTTCCGACCGGTCAAAGCCGCATCTCATTCTTACTCAGATGCTGCTTTGCTTAAAATAAGATTATGCTAAGAATCTCTGGATGAATTATATAGAAAAAACATAAACAACAATTTTCACTTAGCCTCCACCCAATGGGCTCGGAGCAGCCTAATATGGTCGACGCTGCTACTCTAGGCTTACTGTTAATGTTTAACAATACAGAAAAAACCCAGTGTAACACACCGATGCTCAGACTCATACGTGCTTTATAATGGTGCTCATTTCGAAACCAGTTTCTTCTTTTTCTTCTTACAATTATTAATCAGTGTTATGTTGAGTCAGTACTGCCACCCAACTGATTGCCGATAAACCTGCGAGCTCTGTCTGCTCGCGACAGGCCTGGTTGCCAAGGCAACATGCTGTGGCGCAGCACTTATTCGGCCGCGGCTGAATCGCAGTAGCGGCTTCGGCTGTCCGGGGATCTGTTCCCATTCGCTGCTGCGGGAAGCCAGCTGCTGCAGCCTGAGGTGAGCGGGAGCGAGGAGGGTCCACCTGCGCGCCGCGGAAGGACGGCTTTGTCTGCACGCCCGTGTCTGTGCGCCGCGTGAAAGCGAGACTGTACGACCGCAGCTCGAGCACGCCACTCACGCCAACCGTGCTTGGCTTCATCCACGTTCATCTTACTGCTTTCTGCCTTTTCTCGCACATCATATTCCACCTACAGTATTCATACACCCGGCATCGCTGGTTGTTTAGAAAACTATGCGCCTTCTTTTTGTTTGCGCGTGCACCGTCCTTTTGTTTAACAGAAATTTCAGATTTCCCATCATCAAATGCTATTGGCCACACCCTATATCGTACCTTAAAATAGCGATAAGTCAAAGGAACATCAAAATTCCCCTTTCCGTTCCATAGCAAAGTGTAACAGACGGCACGGTATGACATAATCAGTCACATAATCATCAGAGACATCGTTAATCGATTGCTAAGTGAAGAGCTCGTGGATACATCCATTCACATCATCCGTAGCTGTCATTGGCACTTCTGGCTTGAAAACAGTTTATTGTGAAAAAACATGCAAAACGTACCTGCAAAAAAATAAAATCAGTGAAAGCGACGCTGTAGAGCAAAAATTAAGAAAAAGATCATGCTGAGTCCCTCTGCTATACTTTACGTTCTCTACCTTAAAAAAGAAACAGTTTGTAAACTGCAAGAAGTGGAAGGCTTGTTTGACAAGACTTGCTGTTGCTCAGTGGTGCTGTTAGATGCAGACCTTCTCTCTCTCTCCCTCTCTCACTCTAGTATTCCCGTTTCAGCCTCCTTCCACTCTCTCTCCAATCCTAAAGCTACCCGGTGCCCTGCTCCCTGCTTGCTATCCTCTCGCTGCCCGCTCGCTGCCCGCTCGCTGCTCCAGTGCGAGGGCTGTGCCAGAGGACAGGTAAAAATAGCAGCGTGGAGTGTTCAGGCTGCTTGCAGCTGAGCCGGAAGTGAGAGCTTTATGATGCACTGCTGCACGCTAAGTGAGTGATTCGCTTCTCCATCACATCGGCGCCGTGTGGGGAGAAGGTTAGGCGGCATCATGCAGCAGCGGCTGCACCAGAGAGCCTCAGAACCACAAAAACAGAAATGACTTGGCAAACGTTACACTGCAGCCTCAGGCACATAAGCGACTCAGCAAATGTTACTCTGCAGCCTCAGACTCGTAAACGTCTCGGCAAATGTTACTCTGCAGCCTCAAACACAGACAATGAAATATATATTACTCTGCAGTCATATAAACAGAAATGACTCAGAAAGCATTACTCTGCAGCCATACATGGAGAAATGACTCAGCAAACATTTCTCTGCAGCCTCAAACACATAGATGGCACAGTAGATATTACTCTGCAGTCACAATTGCAGAAACGAGTCAGCGAATGTTGCTCTGCAGCCTCAGATGCATTAATGACCCAGCAAATGTTACTGTGCAGCCTCAAATTCATAAACGATTTACCAAACATTACTCTGCAGTCTCTGATGCATAAACGACTCAGCAAATGTTACTCTACAGCCCCAAACACAGAAACGACTCAGCAAATGTTACCGCAGCCTCAGACGCATGAACAATTCAGCAAACGTTACAGTGCAGCCCCAAGCGCTGAAACAAGTTGGAAAATTTTACTCTGCACCCCTAAACACAGGAAACACTGAGCAAACGTTACTCTGTAGCCAAAAGCATAAAGCACAAGTCCATGACTTAGCAGTCACCAAAGCAACTGATGTAGATTACTGCATGCACAAATGCACATCACAAATTGTCGCAGGTCTGAAGTACTTTGGTTCTGGAGAAAAGGGTAGAAGACTTGGAGAGACATTAACTGATTACCACTGACGCATAAAAGTTATCATTTGTGCGCCAGATCATAAGGCAGGGCTGATCTGCCAGCACTGCTTGTCCTTTAATAGCCTATCGAACAATAGGAACGTATGCCTCTGTGAGTATGAGCAGAGGATTAGCGGAGGATGAAAAGGAATAGACTGGCGCACCAGTGCTGCTAAACAGACCTGGGACAGTCCAAGTACTTTTTAATATTTCATGACTAATTCAAGACACATCTTAATGACCAGTGATGATGGTAGTCTCCATCTCTCACAGATACACACCTATAGCAAACACACACACAGACACACACACACACACACACACACACGTTTGTATTCACATCTTTGTGGGGACCATCCATTCATTTATATGGGCAAAACCCTAATCCTAATCAATTGCCACCTTAACCCCTACCCTAGCCCTAACCTTACCCACAAGTAAACAAACAAAATACAAGTCTTTTGACATTTTTAGTTTTTTTTTTACTGTAGTAAAAGATTTTTGTAAAAATGAGTTTCCCCTTGTGGAGAAAAATGGTCTCTGCAACGTCAAAATAATAGGTCTTGGTGGGGAAATTTGGTCCCCACAATGTAATATATACATAACCCACACACACACACTATCTACCACCTGCTGTGACCTACTGTTTTCATTGCTGCTCAACCTGCTTTTCAAGTTTGACCTTTGTTAGTGCAGCTATGCCCCATGTCCTTTGTCCACTTGACTATAGGGGAAGAAGAGCAGAGCCCTGGTTGTTAGACTATTAACGGGACTGACAGCTTTTTCAGGGTTAATGACATTTAGGCATTGACTGTACAGTGAAACTAAGGAAGCAGAATTAGAGACTGTCAGAACACTGTCACAAAACTGCAAAATCTGCCACCTACAATTTTTTTTTATTTTACAATGTTATACACTCACTGGCCTCTTTATTAAGTACACCTATTCAACTGCTCATTGAAACAAACATCTAATCAGCCAAGCTCTATAGCTGACAGCTGATCTACTAGAATTTTCACATAAAAGAGGTTTACACTCCAGGGTTTACAGAGAATGGACTGAATAAGAAAAGGATCCAGTGAGCAGCGGTTCTCTGGGCGTAAATGCCTTGTTGATGTCAGAGGTCAGAGAAGAATGGCCAGCTTGGTTCAAGCTGAATGAAACGAAAGTGTAACTCAAGTAACAACTCGTTACACGCAAGGTATGTAGAATAGCATCTCTGAACACTCAATGTAGCAGATGGGCTACAGCAGCAGAAGACCACGCCCAGTGCCACGCATGTCAAAGAACAGGAAACTGAGGCTATAGCGGGTACGGGCTCACAAAAAATGGACAATGGAACATTGGAAAAATTTTGCCTGATCAAAGGAATCTAGATTTCCGCTGTCACATTTAAATAGTAGGGTGAGAATTTGGCATAAACTACATGAATGCATGGATCGATCCTGCCTTGTAGCAATTCAGGCTGCTACTGGTGGTGTAATGGTGTGGAGGATATTTTCTTGGCACACTTTGGGCTTTTAGGACCAAATGAGCCTTGTTTAAAAGCCACAGGTTCATGAGTCCTGTTCCTGACCATGTGACCACAGTGTACCCAGCTTCACCCTGTACCTAGGTGGGGTAATGCAAAGTTCATATCATCTCAGACTGGTTTGTTGAACATGGCAATGCTTTCACTGTACTGAATGGGCCTCCACAGTCACCAGATCCTACCTGATCCAATTGAGCACCTATGGGATGTAGTGGAATGGGACATCTGCATCATGAAGGTACAGCTGCAGATCTACAGCGACTTCATGCTGCCATCATGTCAACATTGACCAAAGACTAATGAATGTTTCAAGCACCTTGTTGAATCTGTGCCACGAAGAATCAAAGCAGTTCTGAAGGCTTTAGGGATCCAACCCAGTACTAGCAAGGTGTACCTCATAAAGTGGCCAGTGGTAATAATATCAACATCTACATAATATCAACATTGCATAATTCATTGCAAAAATTCAACACTATATCTAAGAAAAAGCACATATTAGAGGTCTGTAGTACATGCATGTACATGGTCTGTGATGGACTGCCAGAATAAATTAATATATAAAAACTGTCAACCTTTCCAACGAATCTACAATGTAGAAAACATCCATCCATCCATCCATCCATCCATTTTCCAAGCCGCTTATCCCACTGGGTCGCGGGGGGTCCGGAGCCTATCCCCGAAGCAACGGGCACAAGGCAGGGAACAACCCTGGACGGGGGGCCAGCCCATCGCAGGGCACACTCACACACCAGTCACTCACACAGGCACACCTACGGGCGATTTAGGAACTCCAATCAGCCTCAGCATGTCTTTGGACTGTGGCGGGAAACCGGAGTACCTGGAGGAAACCCCACGACGACACAGGGAGAACATGCAAACTCCACACACATGACCCAGACGGAGACTCGAATGTAGAAAACATATTCAAGGAAAATAATTCAAATGACCTCATGACAAATACAGTTGCTGAGGTTTTGTTTTTTAAATTAAGCTGGAGTTAATCTCCCCTGGGGAAGAATTCAGTAAAAAAAAATATGCTGCATATGTTGACGTCCTCTAAAATAGAGTGAACGCAAGAATGCAGTGCCTTTCACTTCCAGCAGAGGGTGTACATTCACACTTATCTGTACTTGTACTAGCAGAGAAAGTAAAATTTTAGTATGTTTTATTTATTCCTAATGAAGTTATTTCAAATCATGTGTGGAGTGTTGATCTAATTGGAGTCCATGCTCCCTTTTGTTTAACAAAAACAAAAAATCTTTTAAGTTTAGATTCTGTTGTTGATCTGAAAAGTGATGGAATTTGCAGTAACTCATGATTAAAGAATTTTGTTTACAGACCCTTTACTTCTTCTGATATGGTCATTTGTTTAAAGCGCCCCTGTGTATAAAATATCATCAGATTCACTTGAATTTTAATGATCTCAAATATCTAAACTTCACTGGATTTTGTTCAGGAAATGCAAAGGTTGAAAGCTGGAACTTGAAACAATGTTTCAAGAATACACACAGGGAAAAATCATCAATAAACTCACAATGGCTCATGTGGGGGAGGGGGATCTGACCTGCGAATGTCCCCCGCCACCCCCCCCCACAATGCTGACCCTGATGTAGTGTAAAAATCTAATCCCAGATTATTGTTTATGTGTGAGTTGAATTTAGTGTGTAATTTTATGTGAGTGTGTGTCCTGTGAAAGACTAGCATCAGGTCATTGGGATACAGTCCACACTCATTGTGGTGCAGAGTTTAATATGAGGCTTCTGGGAAGGAAAACAGCATCTGCTTAAAGTTGCCACATGCTACAAAAATATTTGATGTTTTATAGTATAAGAACTTTGAGTGGCAGGTTTGTACTGTGAGACCTTGGGACACGAGATGTTCAAACCTGCGAAATTACAGAATGGGATCAAAGGGAGCGTCATCTGTACTCTGTCTGGACTGGTTTATTTCTTTAATGAGCACAGGACCAATCTAGGAAGGACAGAGAGCTGGCTGTGTGGAACAAAGTCATAGAGCATGCAAGTAGTTGGCCCATAGAGGGCAAACTGCCTCTAAGAGAGAAAATGGATTTAGCAGAGCTTGGATTAAGTAGTTTGTTAGGTTTTGAGAAAAGACACACTTCTCCTTGAAGTCTCTCATGCTCTGACTAGAAGATCCGGAATAAATCAAAAAGTCAGACAGGCAGTAATAAATCTATCAGATTAGGGAAAGCAGAGGTGGAGAGAGAGAGATGAGAAAATAACCAAGCGATGAGGTAGGAAAGGAGTAAGAAGAAGGTCACTGATAAAACAAGCAGCTAGTGTGTCAGAAAGGGAGGATTCCCTCCCGATTGGGGGGGGGGGGGCAAGAATAAAGGAACAAAGAACTTAAACTAGCCTTGCTTGTCTTATTGCTCTTCTAAGCTATACTATCGAAAATGTAGGGATGAATCTCACATGAATGTTTAACTGGTTAGGCATTAAGATCTAAAAATGAATCTTAAGCATCATATGATGTGCATTTGCAGATGATTTATTAATGGCTATAACGTTCCGTCCCAGTCTGACCCAGGCTATTAATGGCTACTTCTGCTGACTGCATCCCCGACTGCCCTCCTTCTACATCTGCCGCTCATTGGTGAAGAACACCATCCAGACATCCAGGTTTGCTGGGGCCTCCATCTCAGGCCTGAAGGTTTCACTGGGATCTCTGGCCATCTGCTCCCAAAACTGTCTGGAATCACACAACTGGATCCCAACCAAAAGCACATGCAGTAATGAAAACGTGTGACGGTCACATCCTGTCACGAGGCATCACCACAGCTGTCTTTACACTTCATTTATATGTGAACAGAATATTAATCAAAGATCCCAGAGAAATTCATTTCAGATGGGAAAATTGTACAGAAAATTCAATACATCCATTATCCATCCATTTTCCAAGCCGCTTATCCTACTGGGTCGCGGGGGGTCCGGAGCCTATCCCAGAAGCAACGGGCACGA
>JAODLC010000040.1:387556-399236 GCA_026781145.1 Hippopotamyrus pictus | reverse complement strand
TATACATATATATACACTGTATATATACTGTATATATACTGTATACATATATATACACTGTATATATACTGTATATAATATATATATATATATATATATATATATAAAATCTACTAGTGTTGCTCTTTTTTATTTTGCCCTTAACTAGGCATATACAGGCTTGCTCCAAACAAAATCTCATTGTATTTCTACACTAATGATAAAGGTCGATAAAGGTTTTGATCTTCATCTTGAAAAGAGGTTGAATATTTATATAATTGTCAAAGGTATATTATATACAAGTGCGCCCTCTGCTGGACATGTGCTGCATGTGCCATTTCGGTTTCTAAAGCAGGCCATGGTCATAAAGGAATTAAATTTTAATAAATGAAATGAGTAGTAATTTTTCTTTCATGAGTTAAAGTGCTGGGAACGTGGCTTGCGTTTTATTTCGATATATTAAATGGTATTTACATTTAGCATCTATTTTTATTAAAGAAAGTTTTCTCTCCTAATCTCAGCCAGCATGCAGAGGCTACGCGTCACTGAGTGTGAGAGTTTCCCAAAGCACTCTCCTGTCTGAGGTGCACCAGAGCTGCAAGATATCCTCTTATCCAGGGAGGACCATTATCTGCAGCAGTGAGGCATCAGGCAGGCAGTCCAGGGAGTCAAAATGTCCCTGGCACAGACGCTGGGCATATTGCAGGATACTGGTTCCGACCATCACCTGGTCTACATACAGCCATGTGTTTTACAACACTGCATCACTGGAACCTCTCTAACCGATATGGAGAATAATATACAAGCAGAAATGTGGAGGCTGTGAAAAAAAAAGATGGCACTTTCAGAGGCTATCTCACTCTCAAGACTGGGATAGAGCAAAAAGCCTCAGTAGTGTCCCCTTGTTTCTCCAGGCTGTGTGTCTGAAATCTGTGAAAGAACCCCCCCCCCCCCCAATCTTACCAAAGCATTACAGATGTTAATGTCAAGTGGATGCTGCCAATGTGACCGTAACATATAGCGTCTTACTGTCCGATACATCTCAGACCATGACATGCTCTGCTTTTACAAGTTTACATGATTCACTTTATGTGAAAGGTCACAGTGTTCTGGCTGGGGAGTCATGGCTGAATACATACAACATGCAGGCGGGTTCTGTGCGGCTAATCAGCAGGGGGGGTGTAGCTCGAAATTCTGGGTCTACGGACAAAATGTCACCTTGAGCTCCCTGCCAAATGTTGCATATAACTTCATGTATTCAAAGGCTCTGTAAGATGCTGCCCCGCCTGGATCTGCCCATGTATCCATGAGCCTACCGCACCCCTACAGCTCAGCATTGTAATCGGTAACATTCTAAGAGTTAAATGAACTTCGATGTGGTTTGATTGTTGGTGGCAGATGTGATGGTGATATCAGCTTCTCATAAATGGTCACTTTCCTCACCCAGTTTAATGGTGCAATAAACAAAGAACAAATAATAATAAAAAAAAAAACTTAGTGGCATTTCTGTTGCCCAAAACACTTTGATAATGAGAGATCAGAGGAAGGTAGCCAGACTCGTTAAAGCTAACAGGAAGGTCACAAATGCTACAACAACAGTCCAGTACAGAAGTGGTGTCCAAGGTGGCATCTCTGAACACATTTCTCAATCCTTCAGGTGAGTCTGGAGACAATAGGGCAAACTAACTAAGATTATAAAAAGTGACCAGATAAAATGGCCCTTTATGTATATATACTGCTTATATAAACAAAGACTTCAAATACACATGCAATGTATACGGTCTTAGATATGTTAATAAAATATACAGAGAAGAAAAAGCACCTTTACTTACAGATTTAAAACCGGGATTTATTTCATGATACTATTTTTCTTAATGTGCCATCGAAAACATGGCTTAGTAGAGTAAGAGTAGGGAAATTTCCTTTAACATAACTGACTACAGGAAATTCAACCTCGGTTTTAAATCATAAGTCAGAACTACCTTTTATCGTATGCTAATTAAAAAAAGAGGCTTGATTTTAATTGTTGATCTAAATTATTGGGCTTAACTGTTTCATCAGCGCTGTAATATCTTATTTCATAACGTTTTGCTAACCTCTACAGAACCTTCTCAGCCTGAAATTAGAATATACTGATGTCAAAGAAAACGTGTGGTGTACTTACTTCGTTTTTTTGTAACAAGAAGCTGGAAGAAGTCTTCGGAGGGCGAAGGGCCTTGGCCACTGATTTCAAACACCGTATCTCCCAGTAAAGGCGCCATATTGGGACGCTAAGGCGTTACCAGGACAACGGACAGGACAACGGGCTCCTCTTTCTACCGGCAAACAGGTAAACGTTTTCGTGATGTTCTGCAGAACGCAAAAACGGTGACAGTATGTTCAATAAAAAATAATTTAACTGTATGTAGTATGGGGAAATGTTAGCACGGAATTTTCAATAATAAAATAATCGTGTAAACAGTTGTTAAGATTAAAGGGTCATGACCCAGCGGATGGATATTTCTCAGAAACATTAATACATATTATACCTCACTCACATGAAGAAGTACAGTAAAGCAAACGATGATATGTCCTTTGGTGTCGTTTTTCTAAGTGAGGACTTAGTTTTAAAGTGCTTAAAATTAGGTAGCAGCTCGCACTAGATGCCGACGATGGGCAAAGTAGTTCTGAGCGGGCCGATCTGGCGGAGGCGCACGGCGTTGGCAGGTCCTCAGCTGATGTGAAGGTAAGAGCTGAGAGAGTGGAGCTGCTCTGTCTAACAGCAACTACAGCACTGCAACAAATAGGTAATAAAAACGCACCAAACGTCCACCAGCGCGTCGCTTCGGTTGCGGAGCGGCCGGAGAGCGTACGACTTGCTCGTCGGGCTTCTCGGAAAGTGGGGGTTCCTGCTTCGCCGCTCTTCGTGCTGCAGTGAGGAAGGTCCAGAGGCCATTTCGCTCCGCAGAGGAGAGTCGCGCTCCGACGGGCGACGTTATCGCTCGTGACGGAGGGAGGCTAGCTGGATGTTTATCAACACGCCGTGCAGCGGCTCCACTGAAACCCCCGTTAGCTACTAAAGTCGCCGGGGTTAGCCGGGAGCTGAATAGGCGCTCCACTTCTCACCAGGGTTTTTGTATGGGCGTTTAAGGTCTGGGTCGGCCCGTGGAAATTAAATAAAATCCGTGGTGCGGTCCGGGGTAACGGAAGAGGCCCTCTTTTGCGCACTTAGCCCCGTGCCCAAGTGAAAACCCACCGACAGGCAGCTGCTGCGCTTCGCTCACTAACGCTGGTAAGTTAACTGCTGGTTACTTGTCCGAGGCCTCTTTAAGTAACCCCGGGTTGACCACACGGTGACGGACACGGTCCTCACGGCGAGTCAGCAGCCGGTGGAGTAGGCCTGTCTGTCGGTAGGTGGCCGGCCGGCCGGGCGAGTCTGCGGATAAACAGGCTTTAACCTTACTGACGCGATCTGTCTGCTGTATAAACATAATGGCACACAGGGGCTGCTTCCAGGATCCCCGATCCAACACGCAGCTCCGAAATAATTAAAAATATCCGTACTTCCCAATTCGATTAGACGCTCACGTCGTCAGAAACCTGAAGCGGCGATGTTTGACGTTTATGCTAAGCTCCGCTCTTAGGGCCAACTGGACATAACGCCAACCCGGATTAGCTGCTTTGCTGTCGGTTGCATGTCAAATGGAACCCGAGGCTGTAATTAGCTACGTCGTACCGTGGGCCTCGGCTAAAAAGTAATAAATATATGTTTTATCCATTCTGCATACATTGTAAAGCAGACATACGCAAATAATAAGCAAGGGGGTTTTGGTAAAACAAGAAATAATGCATCGGACGCTGTATAACATACTGGTTTCATAAATGTTTAATCAAAATAAACAAAGACGGTGATCCAGTGATTTCTGAGGCCTAAACGGCCTTATGTCGTATTTTTTAACCTTTTGACAAAACTAGCGGTTTGCACAGTATCTTGGCTTGTTAACTGGCGCTCAACTAAAACGATCACATTTTTATAGCGTTTAATCTGACGTGGCTAGCCAGGTCCACCTAGCGCAACATTTATTCGGCATTTCCGTCGTTAGCTGGCCGAGTTAGCCAGGCTTCTCTGCCGGGGCGAGCAGCAATCCGCCTCTCAGGTATTTTTACCGACATACGTAACTTAACAGGTATTCGACTTTTGAAATCGTTACACCGAGGCTGTTAATTTAACGTAGCTTTCCTTGGTCAGGGGTGAAAGGCCTAATTCAGCATTTGTAGTTTATTTGCTTTGCGTCGATTGCACAACGTACCGTGAAAATTTTTTGATTTGGCGTTTAAATCGTGCGATGTCTTCTCTGACTTAGTATCACCCTTTTAAAATCTAGTTCATGTTCTGGGTAACAACCATTGACAGGTTTATTTTTTCCCGTCCATTTTCTGTAATGGCTTATCCAGTTTGGAGTGTGGTTGTCTGAAACCAAGGCTGGGTGCATCTTAAACGGGCCTAGTCCCTGTGGTCATGTCTGCAGTGACAGTATACACGGGGTTACCTGCACACATCCTTAATTGAACCCGCATTAAAACAATGTGCCTAGTCAACCTATCACTTCATTTCACTATTTCTGCTTTGTTCCATTTCAAAGAAAAAACAGCAGAACCCAGACCACTTATACAGTTTGAAAATTCATAGGCTGTGGTAACTGGACAGATTTAATATATTTTTAATAGGTGTACAACTACTGTAATATTTTCCCAAAGGATACTTTACAGCATAAATTTCACTCCACCCCAGGGCTTTAGGCTTGGATTGGCCCTTTCCTCATGCAGTGTGGAGAACAGTGGAGTGAAAATGGGAGTGGTTGTAATCCCCCCCCCCCTTCCCTATGCTCCCCCGGAGGAGCCCCAGCCACAGTTTCTCAGGTGTACCAGTCTTATCACACGTCGAAGGCCTTGCACTGTCTTGTCCCAGTGAGGTGGGCTGTAACAATCAGCCATGCTATCAAGTACATAACACTGCCATCTGTCTCTGGAGATTCTGAGTTGATTGATTAAATTATGGGTAACAGCCTTTTGCTTGTATTTGTCACTGTATACGTCTAGAAGCTGTTGCAGCTGTCGAGAACTGGCTCACTGGTAGCTTTCAATGTTTGTGTTTAAGTGCTACCTTTTTTTTTATTCCTTTGTTTCCATAAAACGTACAGAAAGGGCAACAGTTCCAACTTTTTTCCCCATACAATTTACTCTGCAGTGAATAGTGTTTCATTTATATTTTCCACGACACACTGCAGCTTTGTTTCATTGCTGATTGTTTTCTAAAGGCCTTTTGAGACCTAATCTTGTCAGTAACCACTTGTGAACATGGAACCATTGAACAAATTAGGAAAGCTTTTATCAACATGTAAAAACTGTAAACTGGATGCAATTACTCATTCTTTTAATAGATGTACCTTGTGAGGTTAAATGACTGACTTTAAAATGTACAAACAGATCAGTTTCCTCATTTTTAAGGACCGCAGCCTTTGGGAGTTAACTAAATTAAAAGTCTATAGGCTTGTGAAAGGTTCGGTTACGAAATAAGTATTTTGAAACAGTGTAAGTAAGGCTTTGAAGATCAGAGAGAGGAGGATGGATGAAAGAAGGTGAATTGAGCAGGCATTTTAGTAGAGAGCGGTGATGGTAGAGAAGGTCTGCATCTACACAGAGAGCATGTTGAGAAGCCTTAACAGGAGCACCCCAGATTTTAGGTAAGTTAATGCGTTAAAGTACAAGTTCGTAGCATAGAAACACTGCTGGTTCTGCCTTTTGAGCCAAAATACTTTCCATGTAAGGCAGAGTGGACTAGGGATGGGGTGCCCAGGACCCTGTGTTTATAGGCTGTGTCAGTATACCACATACTGGATGCCCCTTTCGCGGTGACCTGAATGTTTGAACAGTAGACTCTGTGGGGGATTTAGCAGGATACAGAAATTCCTCATGAACAAAATGTAGAAATTTTATCTGAATTAGACTTGGTTAATATTGAGGCAGATTGTCCCGCAGTTGAAGTATGATATAGAATTAAAGCTATAGTGTTGAAGATCATTAAACTTGATATGCAGGTCACTGGTTCCGATGGCCTTGTGGGAAATTAGGGATGCAGTTGAGCTCCCCTGCTGTGGGGTCATTGCATTTGGTGCTGGATAAGCTGAAAGGTTGTCTGTGTACTTCATTCAGTTGTGGTTTTGTTTTGGTGAAATTGTGCACGTATTTGTGCTCGTTGCTTAATTACGGCTCGGATGCATATTTGTGTGGAACGCTTCAGACTAGCTGTGTAGTTTAAATACGGTTATGTGCCCACAGGGGGCCTGGACGGGGACCCATTTGGGTCACCAGGCTGCCCAAATTCCATTGCTGTCACATTACTGGGCCTGTGGTTCCCAAAGTTAGTCTTGGTTATTCTTTCTTATCTCATCTCCCTATTATGTATGTCCAGCATCTGTTTTTATGCAATGTGACTTACAACTCAGCATATTCATGTGCTGTCAGGAGGGCAGTAAACAAAAATCAGAGGAGTACAATCACTGTCAGATTGTGCTAAAAATACAGTATTGTACCATACAGGATATGGTGTGTAATGTAGCAGAAGTACTGAGAGTTTATCAAAGTATTAATAGTCCAGTTCATAATCATTTTAAGTGCAGAAAGTTCTAAAATTATAAATGTTTTAATTATGATTTAAGTTTTGCCTTCAAAAATGCGTGAAGTATTAATCAGTCTGTAGACTTAAAGAAATGCTGTATCTGAGTCTGGTCGTCTGCAAAATCATTATCGTCAACACCAAGTGTGTTCAATCGTGGAAATGTTCACTGCTGAGCGAGCGAGCGGGTGGTAGGGGGGTGCACCTGAGCTTATCTCATTTTCTCCCGTTCGTTGCCCAGAATAACCTTGGTAACCGTGGGACTAGTTAGCATGTTTATTTCTTCAGCATTACTTTGCCTGCACACCAGACTTTTAGCTGAGAGGTGAACTGTGAATGACACCCCCATATCCTGCTTATAGTCTTACCGGTATCTCTCTCTCTCTCTTTCTCTCTCTCTCTCTCTCTCTCTCTCTCTCTCTCTCCCCTTCTCCCCTCTCTAGTGAATGGTAGTGTCTAGAAAGGGTATGTCCCTTCAGGAGAGAGGTGCCAATGTCCAACCGGCCTAATTCCAATCCAGGGGGGTCACTGCGACGTTCACAGAGGAACAGTGTTGCGGCCCAGCCACACGACGACTCAGTCGCAGGAAGGTATGTGCATGCGTGTTTTTTTTTTTTGTTCTTGAGCTTTTGGTGGTATGTGTAGTACCTGCATACCCTAATCTACCCATCATGGAAAGTCATTCAATCTGCTTGGCAGCTTAAGCTCCTCTCCTGCTGCTACTGCTTTGGTGTTGGTGCACAAACACAAAGCCTTGACAAATAAGCAAGAAAGCAAGACATTTTGGATGCCGGTGGTTGTGAAACACATCCACACAGAGGTTCCGAAGGGCTGAGTGTGAGAGAGCAAAAGAGAGGGAGGGAGAATGGGGTGGTGGGGTGGGAAGGTGGATGTAGGTATCTCCCCGAACATCCTGTCACTGGCTCTTTAATTTTCAACCTTACAGGTTGCAGTCAGAGCAGGTAAAACGTAAAGCAAATTCCCCTCCTGAAAGTAGAAGACCTATTTCTAAGGCTTCAAAAGCCCAACCCACAGGGCACCGCTCAAGAAGGTACCCCTCCTTTCTCCTCTGCATCCTTTTGTATAGTGTGGCTTTGCTACGACTAAATTGGCTTTCTAGACGGTCAATATCTGCCGCGTGTCTATTTGCCCGCTATTCGTCACTTGTCATATTAGCTGGGGTTTGAAACTGAAGATGAACGCCAGGAGGGAGCTGAGTGTGGCCGTGCTGAAATGTCCCCTTTCTGTGTGTCCCCAGAAGCGGCCTTCCGCTCTCAGTGGCTTCGTTCGTACTGCAGGACGACTCGGTTGGTGCGGGGACATCAGAAGCAGAGAGGGCCAGCCAGGCTAAGAGGGAGGGCACCCGTGGAGTGAAGCGCGGCTCGGCCCCAGAGCAGAACAGCTCTTACTCAGCCAGCCCCGCTAAAAAGCCCAAAGCGCTTGTGACCCCAGACGCCTGCCCCGAGGCCAGACGGACATCGGCTAAACCTAAGAAGAGGCGCTTAGTGCTAGAGCAGCCCGTCTCAGGCAGCCGGGCCTTGAACAGGAAGAGTGGAGCGGCCGGGGCGTCCCCGACCCAGAAACGGAAAAGGGCGGACGCTTCCTCGGGTTCTCTCCCCGCTGGTACCGAGGCCAAGTCCGCAAAACCCACCAAGCTGGCTTCTAAACCGGCCGCCTCAGCCAGAGCTGGGTGCAGCACTGTAACGGACACCTCCTCTTCTGCCTCCTCTTCCTCCTCCTCCTCTTCCACCGGACCCCCCGGCACCGCAGCCCAGGGTGCGCGGCTTAAGCAGGGGAAGGACCAGAGCAAAGCCCGGCGTTCCCGCTCAGCCTCTAGCCCCAGTCCACGGCGCAGCAGCCGGGACAAGGAGCCGCCCAAGCCCCCCGGTACCTCCAAGTTTGAGTGGGCTGCCCGCTTCAGCCCCAAGGTCAACCTGCCGAAGCCCAAGCTGTCTCTGCCCGGGTCCTCCAAGCCAGAGACGTCGAAGCCCGGCCCCTCAGGGCTGCAGGCCAAGCTAGCTAGTGAGCTCCCCCCTCGCCCTTTTAGCCCTATACCTCGTGACTTAGGGACACGTTGCTGGTTCTGGGGTTCTTCAGTAGGGGCAGGGGGGTGTCAGAATTTCAAGGGGACAAGGGTGGCTCCCATTCCACTTAATCTCTCTGCGCTTTCCCTCGGCTAAAATCGGCAGCTTCAGCTGCTGCCCTGTAACACAGGAGAGGCTTATGGGGGTAGCCCCACCCTGATTTGACTGGGGGGGGGGGGTTCTGGGAGTTTGGGTTTCTATGGGCCTGTTATGTGGTCAGTGGGATAGGCTGCCATTACAGCATAGGGTCAGATTTAAGTGGGTGTTGTAGTGCAGGGCTGTCTGGAGGTGACCAGGGTGAGGTGTGTGTGTGTGTGTGTGTGTGTGTGTCAGCTGCTGGGTAAGCCCTGAGTTTGCTTGCATTTTGCATGTGGGTTTTGTCTGACACTGGTTGGGTAAAGATAGTATCTGCAGATTCATGCCCTGCACTCTGGTTTGCCCGTAAGCCCAGTTAAATGCCCATGTGACTGGTCTGCCTTTGGGAACTGCAGGTTTAAGGAAGTCCACCAAGAAGCGCAGCGAATCACCCCCAGCAGAGCTCCCCAGCTTCCGGCGGAGCGCACGGCAGAAGACCACGGGCTCCTGTGCCAGTACCAGGTAGGGGGCGCTCGCGGAGGCGGAATGTGTGCCCGGCTGGCTGTACGCAGGCTGATGATGCCCCCTTGCTTTGGTGTGTCTGCAGTCGGCGAGGCTCAGGCCTGGGCAAGCGCGGGGCGGGCGACGCGCGCCGACAGGAGAAGATGGCCGACGCCGACAACAATCAAGATGGGGCCAACCCTTCGAGCGCACGCACCGACGAGGTCCCGCAAGGAGCCTCCGGTATGGCCGCCTCCCGGCTCGGGGAACGCCAGCGTCATTGGGCGGGATAGCCGCGCCGACGTTCTTCCTAATGGTACCAACTTAATTCAGCCTCCAGCTCGGTGGCCGGAGCAGTGGGTATGACCACGTCGGGGGAGAGCGAATCCGACGACTCGGAAATGGGCCGCCTGCAGGGTGAGCCGGCCTCGTCTGATTGGACGGGTGGACTTTTGGGGAGGGGTCAGACTGTCGCGGTGACTACCCTTTCGGTATTGCTGAGTGGGGTTTCTGGTGACTCACTGTTCTTTTACGTGCCAGCTCTCCTGGAGGCCAGGGGCCTTCCTCCACACCTGTTTGGGCCCCTGGGCCCCCGTGTGTCCCAGCTGTTCCACAGGACGATAGGCAGTGGAGCCAGTAAGTGCCCCTTATTTGTGTACACACGCGCCCCCCCCCGTGTGTGTGTGGCTGCTCATGGCTTCCCTTTCAGGCTCTAAAGCCCAGCAGCTGCTCCAGGGTCTGCAGGCCACGGGGGACGAGTCCCAGCAGCTGCAAGCAGCCATTGAGATGTGCCAGCTTCTGGTGATGGGCAATGAGGAGACGCTGGGGGGCTTCCCGGTGAAGAGCGTGGTGCCTGCGTTGGTGAGTGTGTCCACCAACTTCTCGGGAAGCGTCCGGGTCGCACGCCCTAACGCTGTCCTCTGTCCCGCAGATTACCCTGTTGCAGATGGAGCATAACTTTGACATCGTAAGTTTGCACGACTCCTGACGGTACTGGTGGAGCTGTTATCCCAGGGGTGTCGAGGTGGCAGACCACAGCTTCTCCCCTTTTTCCAGATGAACCACGCCTCACGAGCTCTGACCTACATGATGGAAGCGCTGCCGCGCTCCTCAGCCGTCGTCGTGGATGCTATCCCGGTCTTCCTCGAGAAGGTTAGTCGGCGCGCGGGGCCCCCGATTCCACCCGCCTCCTACGCGGCCGGCGGAGAGACTCATGGCCGCGATTCTTCCCGCAGCTGCAGGTGATCCAGTTCATCGACGTGGCGGAGCAGGCCCTGACGGCGCTGGAGATGCTGTCGCGGCGACACAGTAAAGCCATCCTGCAGGCTGTACGCGTCGCTCTCCCGCTTTATTCGTGGTTTTTCTGGTTTTTGGGAGGTGTTTACCAGTAGGCCTCGTGTCTGACCCTTCTGGTTCCTCCTCAGGGTGGGCTGGCCGACTGCCTGCTTTACCTAGAGTTCTTCAGCATCAATGCCCAGAGGAACGCCCTCGCCATAGCTGCTAACTGCTGTCAGAACATCACGCCCGACGAGTTCCACTTCGTGTCCGACTCGCTGCCCCTGCTTACGCAGCGGCTGACGCATCAGGTGCCCTGCTGCCCCACCATGCGTCTGCGTGGCGCGTGTGCTTAGGGAATGTGTGCCGTTAACATGGCAGTACTGACAATATCTTTATTTTTTTGCTTTTAGGATAAAAAGTCTGTGGAAAGTACTTGTCTCTGCTTTGCCAGGCTCGTGGACAATTTCCAAAATGAAGAGGTAAGGCTGGCTCAGCCGGGTGGTGCCGTGGTGTGGCGCTTGTGACCCCTCTCTGACCTCTGACCTCTCTCTGACCCCCATGGCAGAACCTTCTGCTGCAGGTGGCGTCCCGTGACCTGCTGACCAATATCCAGCAGCTGCTGGTGGTGACTCCGCCTGTGTTGAGCTCGGGGATGTTTATCATGGTGGTCCGCATGTTCTCGCTCATGTGTTCCAACTGCCCCTGTCTGGCGGTGCAGCTCATGAGGCAAAGTGAGTATGGGGACCCTGGGTGCGGTGCGTTTGAAGGCATGGACCTGACACCTGCATGTTGTTGGGTCGCATCCCAGGGAGGGGATCCTGCTGTGTTTCGGTTCTGGATGCCTAACCTGAATCCGGTAAAGCAGTATAGAACGTGATGTGCGGTTGTCCTTAAGATGCATTTCTCTCCAGATATTGCAGAGACCCTCCGATTCCTCCTGTGCGGGGCGGCGAACAACAGCTGCCAGGAGCAGATCGACCTGGTGCCCCGGAGCCCGCAGGAGCTGTACGAGCTCACCTCTCTCATATGGTACGCGGCCCTCCCATCGCCTCGGTGCCCATTGTGCGGTGGCCTGCCTCAGGAGCCTCCGTTAACTATGTCTGCCCCC